>WSYH01009719.1:0-25128 GCA_036426205.1 Ascaphus truei | reverse complement strand
CGTACACAGCTCGGCCCTCGTCTCATCATCTCACATCGCACAACACAGCTAGGCCATCGTCTCATCATCCTCACATCGCACACACAGCTCGGCCTCGTCTCATCATCTCACATCGCACACACAAGCTCGGACTCGTCTCATCATCCTCACATCGCAACACAGCTCGGGCCCTGTTCATCATCATCACTCGCCACACACAGCTCGGCCTTCGTCTCATTCATCCCTCACATCGCACACCACAGCTCGGCCCTCGTATCATCATCCTCACATCGCAAACACAGCTCGGCCTCGTCTCATCATCCTCACATCTGCCCACACAGCTCGGCCCTCGTTCTCATACCTCACACGCACACGCAAGCTCGGCCCCGTCTCATCATCATCAATCGCACACGCAGATCGGCCTCGTCTCATCATCCTCACACGCACACACAGCTCGGCCCTCGTATCATCATCCTCCATCGCACCCACAAGGGCCTCGTATCATTCATCCTCACATCGCACACACAGCTCGGCCCTCCTCGTCTCATTCATCCTCACATCGCCACACACAGATCGGCCCTCGTCTCATCATCCTCACATCGCCACACACAGCTCGGGCCTTAGTCTCATCATCCTCACATCGCACACAACAGCTCGGCCCGCGTCTATCATCCTCACATCGCACACGCAGCTCGGCATAGTCCTCAATATCCTCACACGACACACGCAGCTCGGCCCTGTCTCATCATCCTCACATCGCACACACAGCTCGGCCCTCGTATCACATCCTCACATCGCACACGCACTCGGGCCTAGTCTCATCATCCTCCACTCGCACACACAGCTCGGCCTGTCTCTCATCCTCACATCGCACACCACAGCTCGGGCCCTCGTCTCATCATCCTCACATCGCCACACACAGCTCGGCCCTGCGTCCCATCATCTCACATCGCACACACAGCTCGGCCCTCGGTCTCATATCCATAACATCGGCCACACGATCGGCCTCGTATCATAATCCTCACAATCGCACACACAGTGCGGCTCGTCTATCATCCTCACATCGCAACGGACAGCTCGGCCCTCGTATCCATCATCCTCACATCGCACACGGAGCTCGGCCCTAGTCTCATCATCCTACATCGCAACACACAGCTCGGCACTAGTCTCAATCATCCTCACATCGCCACACAGCCGGGCCTGTCTCATCATCCTAATCGCACAAACAGCTCAGCCCCGTCTATATCCTCACATCGCACACACCGCCCGGCCCCTCGTCTCATCATCCTCCACATCGCAACAACAGCTCGCCCTCGTCTTCATCATCCTCACATCGCACAACACAGGTCGGCCCTCGTCTCATCCTCCTCACATCGCCACACAGCCGGCCCTCGTCTTCATCATACTCACATCGACACGCCAGCGCGGCCTCGTCTCATCATCCTCACATCGCAACACAGCTCGGCCTCGTCTCATCATCCTCACATCGCAACACAGCTCGGCCTGTTTATCATCATCCTCACATCGCACACACAGCTCGGCCCCGTCTTCTCATCATTCCTTCAACATCGGACAACACAAAGCTCGGCCTCGTCTCATTCATCCTCACATCGCACACACAGCTCGGCCCTCGTCTCATCATCCTCAATGCACACGGCAGCTCGGCCCTCGTTACTCATCATCCTCAATCGCACACGCAAAGCTCGGCCCTCGTCTCATCATCCTCACATCGCACACACAAGCTTCGGCCCTCCGTCCCTATCATCTCAACATCGGCACACACAGCTCGGCCTCGTCTCATCATTCACATCGCACACCGCTCGGCCCTCGTATCCTCATACTCACATCGCACAACAGCTCGACCCATCGTCTCATCATCCTCACATCGCACACACAGCTCGGCCTCGTCTCATCATCCTCACATCGCACACACGCTCGGCCATCAAGTCTCAAATCCTCACATCGCACACACAGCTCGGCCTGTCTCATCATCCTCACATCGCACACACAGCTCGGCCTCGTCCCATATCCTCACATCGCACACACAGTCGGCCCTAGTCTCAATCATCCTACATAGCACACACACAGCTCAGCCTCGTTCATCATTCTCACAATCGCACACGCAGCTCGCCTTTCGTCTCATAATCCTCACATCGCAAACACCGCTCGGCCCTGTGCTCATCATCCTCACATCGCACACGCAGCTAGCCTGTTATCATCCTCACATCGCACCACACAGATCGGCCCTCGTCTCATCATCCTCACATCGCACACAACAGCGCGGCCCTAGTCTCATCACCTCACCACGCACACACAGCTCGGCCCTCGTCTCATCATCCTTCACATCGCTACACGCGCGGCCCTCGTCTCATCCAATCCTCACATCGACACGCAGCTCGGCCCCTCGTTCATCATCTCACATCCACACACAGCTCGGCCTCGTCTCATAATCCTCACATCGCACACACAGCCGGCCCTCGTCTCATCATCCCTCACATCGCACACACAGACGCGGCCCTCTTCTCATATCATAATCGCACACACAGATCGGCACTCGTCTCATCATCCTCACATCGCACACACAGCTCGGGCCCTAGTTCATCATCCTCACATCGACACACACAGCTAGGCCACTAGTCTCATCCATCCTCACATTCGCACACAGCAATCGGCCTTCGTCTCATCATCCTCCACATCGCACAACACAGCCGGCCCCGGTCTCACATCCTCACATCGACACCACAGCTCGGCCCTCCGTCTCATCATATAATCGCACACACAGCTCGGCCCTGTTATCATCCTGCACATCGCACACACACTCGGCCATCATCTTCACATTTTTCACATCGCACCACACTGGCCCTCGTCTCATCACTCCTCACATCGCACACACAGCTCGGCCATCGTTCTCATTATTCTCACATCGCACACACAAGTCGGCCCTCGTCTCATCATCCTCACATCGCACACACAGCTCGGCCCTGTCTCATTATCCTCACATCGCACACACAGCTCGGGCCCCTTCGTTCATCACTTCTCACAGCGCACACACAGCTCGGGCCTTAGTTTCTCATTCATCTACATCGCACAACCAGCTCGGCCCTCGTCTCATCATCCTCCACTCGCACACGCAGCTCGTCCCTCGTCTCATCATCCTCACATCGCACACACCAGCTCGGCCCGCGTCTTCATCATCCTCACATCGCACACGCCAGCTCGGCCTCGTCTCATAATCCTCACATCGCAACACACAGCTCGGCCCTAGTCTCATCTCCTCACATCAGCACACACAGCTCGGCCCTCGTTCTCCTCATCCTACATCGACACACAGCTGGCCCATCGTCCATCATCCTCACATCGCACAACAGCTCGGCCCCTCGTCTCATCATCCTCACATCGCACACACAGCTCGGCCATCGGCTCATCTCTCACATCGCAACACACGCTCGGCCCTCGTCTCATCATCCTCACATCGAACACACAGCTCGGCCCTCGGTCTCATCATCCTCCACATCTGCACCAACACAGTCGGCCCTCGTATCATCATCCTCACATCGCACACACAGCCGGCCCTCGGTATCATCCATCCATACATCGCAAACCACAGCTCGGACCCTAGTCTCATTCATCTCACATCGCCACACCACAGCTCGGCCTCGTCTAATCATCCTCACATCGCACACACAGCTCGGCCATCGTCTCATCATCCTCACATCCACACACAGCTCGGCCCCTCGTCTCATCATCCTCACATCGCACACACAGTTCGGCCCTTCGTCTCATCATCCCACATCGACAAACCGCTCGGCCTGAATCTCCTCCTGCAGAGCTCTCTCCCCTCCCGCGACTCTCTCCCTCCCTGCAGAGCTCTCTTCCTCTCCCGCTGACTCTACCTCCCTGCAGAGCTCTCTCCCTCCCCGCCTGACTCTCCCTCCCTGCAGAGCTCTCTCCCCTCCCGCGACTCTCCACCTGCGAGCCCTTTCCTGTTCCGCTGGACTCTCCCCTCCCTGCAGAGCCCTCTCCTGTTCCCGTGACTCTCCCTCCCTGCAGAGCTCTCTCTGTTCCCGCTGACTCTCACTTTCCCGTGACTCTCCCTCCCTGGCAGAGCTCTCTCCCTCCTCGCTGACTCTCCCTCCCTGCAGAGCCCCTCTACTGTTCCCGCTGACTCTCCCACCGGCAGAGCCTGCTCCTGTTCCAGCTGACTATCCACTTCCCGCTGACTCTCCCTCCTGCAGAGCTCTCTCCACGTCCCGCTTGACACTCCCTCCGTGCAGAGCTCTCCCCTCCCCCGCTGACTCTCCCTCCCTGCAGAGATCTCGCCCCTCCCCGCTGACTCTTCTCTCCCTGCAGAGTCTCGGCCCCTCCCCGCTGATCTCCCTCCCTGCAGAGCTCCTCCCCTCCCGCTGACCAACTCCCTCGGGAGACATCCTCCCTCCCCGCTGACTCTCCGTCAATGCAGAGCCCTCTCCTGTTGTTTGTTTCCACCGCGGAATCTCCCTCCTGCAGAGCCCTCTCATTCCCGCTGACACTCACTCCCTTGCAGAGCTCTCTGTTCCGTGAACTATCATGTCCCGCTGACTCGCCCTCACTGAGGAGCAGTCTCCTTTCCCGCTGGACTCTCCCTCCCGCAGAGCTCTCTCCCCACCCGCTGACTCTACCTCCCTGCAGAGCCCTCTTCCCTCCCGCAGAGCTCTCTCCCCCCCGCTTGACTCTCCCTCCCGCAGGCTCTATCCCACCCGCGGGACTCTCCCTCCTGAGAGCTCTCTCCCCTCCCTGCCGACTCTCGTTTCCTGCAGAGGCGTTCTCCTCTTCCCGCTGATCTCTCTCCCCCCGCCCAGGCGGGGGGTACCTTACCTTAGTGTGGCTTGTGAGCAGGCCGTGGGGGCGGCCAAAGCTCTGTCCTGCAGGGAGATGAGACCTGCTCTGGTGTCACTGGCTATGAGATCTGCAGCCCATCACAGGGTCGGAGAATAAGCCAGAGGGTAACCCCACCACTCACACTCACACACTCACACACTCACACACCTCTATACGTTTTGACTAAAGCAGGAGTGGCCAAATCCAGTCCACAAGGGACCACTACAGGCACAGGTGGACAATCAAATGGCTCAGTAAGAATGCCTGCACCAAATGTGACGGAAGCAGGGATACCTAAAAACCTGAACGTGGTGGCCCCTGAGGACTGGATGAAGTTGCCGCCAGGACTAAAGAGTAGAGATGTGTACAGATAGTAGGGCATAGCCAGCTATCCATCTCCCTGCGGCTGGCCTGCTCCTTCCACTCCGCTCTCCCTGCGCTGGTGCTCCTCCCCTCGCTCTCCCTGCGCTGGCTGATCCCCCCTCCGCTCTCCTGCGCGGCGGCTCTCCACTCGCTCTCCCTGCGCTGGATGCTCCTCCCCTCAGCTCTCCCTGCGCTGGCTGCTCCTCCCCTCCGCTCTCCCTGCGATGGCTGATCCTCCCCCTCCCTGCTGCTTCCATCCCCTCCGCTCTCCATGCGCTGGCTGCTCCTCCCTCCGCTCTCACTGCGCCTGGTGCTCCCTCCCCTCCGCTGGCTGTCCTCCCCTCCGTATCCATGCGCGGGCTGCTCCTCCTCTCCGCTCTCCCTGCGCGCTGCTCCTCCCCTACGCTTCCTGCGCGGCTGCTCCTCCCTCGGCTCTCCTGCGTTGGCTGCTCCCACCCTCCGCTCTCCCTGCGCTGGCTGCTTTCCTCACCTCGGCTCCCCTGCGCTGGCTGCTCCTCCCCTACGCTCTCCTGCGTGGCTGCTCCTCCCCCCGCTCTCCCGCGCTGGCTGCTCTCCCCTCCTCTCTCCCTGCCGGCTGCTCCTCCCCTTCCGCTCCCCCTGCGCTGGCCTGTCTCTCCCTCCCTCTCCATGCGTGGCTGCTCCTCCCGTCCGCTTCTCCCTGCGCTGTGCTGCTCCTCCCCTCCGCTCCCCAGCGCTGGTGCTCCTCCCTCCGCCGCTCCCTGCGCTGGCTGCTCCTCCCCTCCCCTCTCCCTGCTGCGGCTCCTGCCCTCCCTGGCACTGGAGGCCCCTCCCCTGCGCGGCGGCTCCTCCCTATTTCCTGCGGCTGGTGGACTCCTCCCCTCTTCCTTGCGCTGGCGGCTCCTGCCTCCCCCGGCACGCGAGGACCCTCCCTCTCCCTGACGCTGGCGGGCTCCTGCCCTCCCCCGGCACTGGAGGCCCCTCCCCTCTACCTGCGACTGGCGGTCCTGCCCCTCCCCCAGGATGGGCACCTCCCCTCTGCGATGGCGTCTCTCCTCCCTCTTCCCTGCGCTGGCGGCTCCTCCCCTTCCCTGCGCTTGGCGGCTCCTCCATCACTGGCACTGGAGCCCATCCCCCATGACGCTGGCGCTCTCCCTCTTCCTGCGGTGGCGGCTCCTGCCTCCACCCGGCAACTGGACGTGCCCCTACCTGCATGGACGGCTCTGCCCTCCCCTGACTGGAGGCCCTCCCCCGCGCTGGCGGCTCCTCCCCTCTCCCTCGTGTGGGGCTCTGCCCTCCCATCGGCAACGGAGGACCCCTCCACTCTCCCTGCGATGGCGGCTCTCGCCCTTCCCCCGGAAATGGTGCGCCACCTCCCCTGCCGATGGCGGCTCACTGACACTTACCGGCACTGGAGGATCCTGCCACCTCCCCGGCACATGGAGCGGGCTCCTGACCCTCCCCCGGCACTGGAGGCCCCTGCATGTGATCCTTCAGGTCAAGGCAGCAATTCTCTGAGATATTTAGCCTCGGTGCTACAGGAGAGTGAGTGATCTGCAGTATCAGTCACAAAAAGGAAAGGGGAGGGGATCTTCCGGTATTATTACATGGGCGGGTGCTCCTGCAGGCGGGGTGTCTGGATGCCGATGTGATGGTCCCGTTGTTGTGGGTATTCTGCCCCGAAACCACAGGCTGAGATCCCGTAGGAGGAACGCCCGGAGCTGCGGGAGTAGTGTAGCAGGGGTCCCCCCTCCTGCGCCCATAAAGGGCGGTTAAAGAGGTGCTGATCTGTCAGCCGTGCGAGCTGGGGGTCACTGGGACCGGATAGTCCCCCCAGACTTTCTACCTGCTCGAGACCCCCCGACTGCCAAAGCCAGCACTGGGGAGTTTGTACATCATCCCCAGCGAGGATGGAGGAAGAGAGTCTGGAAAGAAGAAAAGAGGGGAGAGAGTGAGTGGGAGGACAGAGTGAGCGTGACAGAGTGACAGCGTAAGGTGTGAGGAGTTAGAGAGTGAAATTAGGGAGTGGTGATGAGAGGTGAGTGAGAGTAAGAGAGTGGAGTGAGAGTGACAGCGTAAGAGTGAGAGTGTTGCGAGTGAGTGAGAGAGGAGTGACAGCGTATAGTGTGAGAGTGGAGTAAGAGTGTGAGAGTAAGAGAGTGAGGTGAGTGTGGACAGTGAGTGAGAGAGATGGTAGAGAGAGAGACGAGAGAGAGACAATAGGAGTGACGGGGAAGAAACAAAGGGAGAAAGAATGAAATAATAAATGAGACAGACAGGAGGGAAAGGGAGAAGAGAGAGAGAGAAAGGAGCGAGAGAGAGAGGAAGGAGAGATGAAAGGAAAGATAGCAGAAGACGAGAGAGAGAGAGGAAGGGGGGAGAGAAGAGGGGAGAGAGAGAAGAAAGGAGAGAGAGAGAGAAAGGGGACGAGAGAGAGAGAGAGAGAGAGAAAAGGGAGAGAGAGGAAAGAGAAAAGACGGCAGATGTTAATTTGATATGAAGTTACTGTTGTGCCGGGAGCAGCATGCGCCTGCAGTTTGTGTGTCACTGCCTTTACCTGGTAAGAGTTCGCAGTATACGGCAAGAACAGCTTTAACCTAATAAGAGCGCAGGGTGGCGGCCTGTGGAACAAAGTCTGAAGCCGCACACATCCAGCCCCGCAGAGGAACCAGGGCAGGCGGTGAATGAAACGCAGCGGGGTCACTCAGCAGAGTGTCGAGAGCACAGCGCAGACCACCTGCAGGAGGGCTGAGGATTACACAGGGGCTGTCGGTAACCAGGGTGTGTGTGTGTGTGCGTGCGCCGGCGACGTCCTCCACACCTCGTGCGCTGTCTGTGGAATCTCGCTGTAGGGAGGACTCTGCTTTTTCCTCTGTTCCAGAGTCTGCCAGTAGAGTCCACAGGATGAGAGAAAAGCTTTCACCACCGCCTGCGCACACACCAGATAGCGTTTACATGGCCGTAACCTCCCGCTGTAGAACGGTGTTTTTTTCAGCAGTCAACACCCGCTGACCAGTCAATCGCTCCTGACCTACTCTCTTTCTGAATAATTTTCTCATCCCCACTGACCTCCTTCCAGATTCATAGGGCTTATCATCGACATCATAAGGCCCAGTCCAAAGCTCCGTTAAGTCAGGTAGCGTTCACCCAAAACCAGGATCACACGTTATGTTCCCCCGGTTAAACACTATCCACACAGCTCACTAGCACAGGCTTAATTCACCATTATTGTGGGCATACATTGCTTTATCTTCCAATAACGGACTTAAGTACAGTACGTCTCTGTGGTACTCCAAGCTGGACCCTGGAAAGGTCTTTGTGAGACAGAGAGGAGAGGAAAATAACGATGATTAGATAAATCTACCTACCGTGGCGTTACACCCACCCACACCCTGTAAAAGCTCTATATCAGGTGTCTGTGAGAGTGAGTAACGCCACGTTTGGTAGTCCTAATGAACACAGCGTTATGTCCTCACGTTAACCCTTAAAGGGCGTTAGTGGTAATTGCCTATATATATTAATATTATATATATATTTATTTATTACACGCACACCTATATACGTACACACATACAAAATAATGTGTGTTTTCCCTTTGACATATACATTGTAAAGTTACATTTAACTTAGTGGATCTTTTATTTGAATGAAGTACTATATATTTTAATAGACGTATAACTGGAGGAATTATTAATAATAATACTACTTATTTCATATCGCCACTTTCTTCCCAATGGGATCAAAGCCGCATCACAATTTACAGTATAGTGGCGGACGCAGCACCGGGCATTTTACAGATACGACAGTCCCTGCCCGCAGAGCTACAATCTAGTCTTCTTGGTGGCTGAGGCACGGGGAAATGATAAAGTGACTCGCCCAAGGTCACAGGCAAGGAGCCGACACCGGGAATTGAACCAGGTTCCCGATTCAGACTCAGGTGCCTGTAATCAGTCAGGCTCACTGTAGCCTGAATCTACTATGTTAATTGTTACCGAGTACCCCCCCCCATCACCTGTCCCATTGGGATCTTTGTTTTTGCGCCACCCCATCCTATTCCTATACATGTTTGAATAAAATGGGTTAAATAAAAGTAATTTTTTTTCAAGTTCTCTGATGTGTGGGAACCTATCTTATGGTCTACAGCACCAGGGTTATAATGGTAGTACAACTGGAGGCGTTCATAGTGAGTAGTGTACTGGGTTGGGTGAGGCTGGAGAAGTTCATGGTGAGTATGTGTACCTGGGTTTGGGTAGAGGCTGGGGTTCATGCTGAGTAATGTAACTGGGTTGAGTAGAGACTGGAGGAGTTCATGCTGAGTATGTGTACCTGGGTTGAGTAGAGACTGGAGGAGTCCTAGTGAGTTTGTGTACCTGGGTGGGTAAAGACTGTTCATGGTATTCATGGTGAGTATGTGTACCTAGGTTGGATAGAGGCTGGAGTTCATGTGAGTATGTGCACCGGGTGGGATAGAGGCTGGAGTTCATGGTATGTATACCTGGGTTGGATAGAGGCTGGAGTTCATGGTATGTGTACCTGGGAAAGGTAGAGACTGGGAAGTTATGGTAGTGTACCTGGTAGGGTGGCGACATGCTGTTCATGGTATTCTGCTGAGTATGTGTACTTGGGTGGATAGAGGCTGGAGTTCATGTGTGAGTATGTGCACCGGGTTGGATAGAGCTGGAGTTCACGGTGAGTAATTGCACCTGGGTTGGATAGAGGCTGGAGCATGTGAGTATGTGCACTGGGTTGGATAAAGGTGGAGTTCATGGTGAGTATGTGTAACCTGGGTTGGAAAGAGGCTGGAGTCATGTGTGTGTAGTATGTGCACCTGGGTTGGATAGAGGCTGGAGTTCATGGTATGTGTACCTGGGTTGGATAGAGGTGGAGTTCATGGTAGTGTACTGGGAAGGTAGAGACTGGAGAAGTTCATGGTATGTGTACCTGGGTAGGGTGGAGACTGTTCATGGTATTCATGCTGAGTATGTGTACTTGGGTTGGATAGAGCTGGAGTTCATGTGAGATGTGCACCTGGGTTGGATAGAGCTGGAGTTCACGGTATGTGCACTGGTTGGTGGATAGAGGTGGATCATGTGGAGTATGTGCACCGGGTGATAGAGGTGGAGGTTCATGGGAGTATTGCACCTGGGTGGATAGAGCTGGAGTTCATGGTGAGTATGTGAACCTGGGTTGATAGAGGCTGGAGTTCATGTGAGTATGTGCACCTGGGTTGGATAGAGGCTGGAGTCATGGTGAGTATGTGCACCTGGGTTGGATAAAGGCTGGAGTTCATGTGAGTATGTGCACCGGGTGGATAGGTGGAGGTACTGGTGAGTATGTGCACTGGGTGTTAGAGGCTGGAGTTCATGGTGAGTAGTTGCACCTGGGTTGATAGAGGCTGGAGTTCATGGTGAGTATGTGCACCTGGGTTGACTAAGGCTGGAGTTCATGGTATGTGCACCTGGGTTGGGTAGTGTATGGTGGGTGGAATATGGTGTGTGTTGGTACCTCCGGGTCAGGGTTCAGTGTCGCTATGATGCTCAGTCTCAACGGCTGGCACGTCCAGGAGCGCGGGAAGCCTGACCTGCAGCCGCCCGTCACCTCCTCCTCCACCATGTTGACCTCTGCAGGGTGCTGTTGGACAGGAACAGGGACAGCTGCTGGTAAAAAACGGTACGTCCCGTCGAAGGTCTTCTTTGCCCTGAGCAAGTGAGAGGTATATTACATGCCACCCCCTGTACACATTAAATACCAAAAACACCACACACACACTGTTCCCAAACACACCTACATAACACCCCTTCCCTACCATTCTCCTCGCCTATTACATACACCCCGAAAACACACGCATGTTACATGTCATGTGCTAAACATAGTACATTCCACACACATTTTAGATTAGCCGACCACATAGCAGTGACAAAAACAGACATTCGAAGCCCCGAATTGTTAACGCTGTGCAGGGATCCAAATCAGAAGCAAAGACCCCCCTTCACCCCCTCCCCCCGTTGTCCCCCGGGCCGCTGTACGTTTTTGGGGCCGAAAATCGAAGCGGCCACAGGACTGCACCGCCGAACACCGAAAACACGAGATCCAGCTACATAAAAATACATAAATCACTGTACAAATACAATAAATGGCTTCCACCGACGCGTTTCCCTTACATTGCAAAATCATATCACTGTACAAAACATAAAGGCTTCCCGACGCGTTCCCTTACATTGACAAATCTATCACTGTACCAATACACAAATGGCTTCCACGAAGCGTTTCCCTTACATTGCAAACAATCATATCACTATACCAATACACATAAAAATGGCTTCCACCGACGGTTCCCTTACATACAAAAATCATATCACTGTACCAATACACATAAATGGCTTCCACCGACGCGTTTCCTTACAGTGCAAAATCATATAATTATACAATACACATAAATTGGCTTCCACCGACGCGTTTCCTACATAAATCATATCACGTACAATACACATAAATGGCTTCCACACGCGTTCCCTACATGGCAAAATCACACCCCGTGTACACATGGCAATCTTTACCCCCACACATATTATATGCTCTACCGCTGGGTTTTGGGATGTGAGACCTTACCTGTGTGCTTGCGGATTTTGGGGCTGCTGTACTCCGCCCGTCCCGTGGGGGTATTAAACAAGCGTAAGTGCCAGCCCGTCTCCGCCACGCCTGCTGCATCCCCAGGACCTGGAAGGGGGCATCACTGCCACCATGAGGCGGTTAAGGCTGGCACCTGCAGCGGACCAGAGGGAGAAGGAAGCATTGGGTAAGAGTTTAGAGTAGGGGTGGCCAACTCCAGTCTTCAAGGGCCACCAGCCAGTCAGTTTTCAGGATATCCCTGTTCACATGGGGGACCAATCGGTCCGTTTTCGACTGGGCCACTGATTGAGCCACTGAGCCTTGAGGACTGGTGTTGACCACCTCTGGTTTAGTGTCTCCAGCGCGGGCGGGAGGGGATACCGGAGGACTGTGGGCTCACCAGGCAGGGACAGCAGCCATGCGGCACCAGTGGTTGGCATTGGCGATGGACAGAGTTAGTTCGGGTGATCGCGCCGCTGGGCTGACCCGCGACCATGGACCATGCCGCAGCTGACAACCAGATGGTGGGAGAAGGCTCCCTCTACTGATCGTGGGCCTGGATGTTCCGATATCCGGGAGTTGGGCTTCCTGTGCGAAGAACAATGATGTGCTACGGCAGCCCTGTACTAAGCCCGCACCCTCTTATACGCAGCTCAGTGTCCTCTACTAATCCCCGCACCCTCTTATACGCAGCTCAGTGTCCTCTACTAATCCCCGCACCCTCTTATACGCAGCTCAGTGTCCTCTACTAATCCTGAGGGTGCGTGGGATTAGTAAGGACATGAGCTGCGTAAAGAGGGTGCGGGGATTTAGTAGAGGACACTGAGCTGGTATAAGAGGGTGCGGGATAGTAGAGGACACTGAGCTGCGTATAAGAGGTGCGGGGATTAGCAGAGGACACTGAGCTGCGTATAAGAGGTGCGTTAGTACATGTGCCGTAGCACATCATTGTTCTTCGCACAGGAAGCCTCATACTCCCGGATATCGGAACATTCCAGGGCCCACGATCAGTAGAGGGGAGCGCTTCTCCTCACCATCTGGTTGTCCAGCTGCGGCATGGTCATGGTCGCGGGTCAGCCCAGCGGGCGATCACCCGACTCAACTCTGTCCATCGCCAATGCCTACCACTGGTGCCGCATGGCTGCTGTCCCTGCCTGGTGAGCCCACAGTCCTCCGGTATCCCCTCCCGCCCGCGCTGGAGACACTAACCAGAGGTGGTCAACATCCAGTCCTCAAGGCTCAGTGGCTCAATCAGTGGCCCAGTCGAAACAGGGACCGATTGGTCCCCCATGCTGAAGCAGGGATATCCTGAAAACTTGACTGGCTGGTGGCCCTTGAAGACTGGAGTTGGCCACCCCTACTCTAAACTCTTTACCCAATGCTTCCTTCTCCTCTGGTCCGCTGCAGGTGCCAGCCTTAAGCCTCATGGTGGCAGTGATGCCCCCTTCAGGTTGGGGCTGCAGCAGGCGTGGCGGGAGGACGGGCTGGCACTTTAACGCTTGTTTAAACCCCACGGGACGGGCGGAGTACAGCAGCCCCAAAATCCGCAAGCCAAGGTAAGGTCTCAACATCCCAAAACCCAGCGGTAAGAGCATATAATATGTGTGGGGGTAAGATTGCCATGTGTACACGGGGTGTGATTTTGCCATGTAAGGGAAACGCGTGGTGGAAGCCATTTATGTGTATTGGTACGTGATATGATTTGTATGTAAGGGAAACGCGTCGGTGGAAGCCATTATGTGTATTGGTATAGTTATATGATTTTGCATGTAAGGAAACGCGTCGGTGGAAGCCATTTATGTGTATTGGTACAGTGATATGATTTTGTATGTAAGGGAAACGCGTCGGTGGAAGCCATTTTATGTGTATTGGTATAGTGATATGATTTGCAATGTAAGGGAAACGCGTCGGTGGAAGCCATTTTGTGTATTGGTACAGTGATATGATTTTGCAATGTAAGGGAAACGGTCGTGGAAGCCTTTATGTTTATGGTACAGTGATATGATTTGCAATGTAAGGGAAACGCGTCGGTGGAAGCCATTTATGTGTATTGTACAGTGATTATGATTTTTATGTAGCTGGATCTCGTGTTTTCGGTGTCGGCGGTGCAGTCCTGTGGCCGCTTCGATTTCGGCCCCAAAAACGTACAGCGGCCCGGGGGACTAACGGGCGGGAGGGGGTGAAGGGGGGTCTTTGCTTCTGATTTGGATCCCTGCACAGCGTTAACAATTCGGGGCTTCGAATGTCTGTTTTTGTCACTGCTATGTGGTCGGCTAATCTAAAATGTGTGTGGAATGTACTATGTTTAGCACATGACATGTAACATGCGTGTGTTTTCGGGGTGTATGTAATAGGCGAGGAGAATGGTAGGGAAGGGGTGTTATGTAGGGTTGTTTGGGAACAGTTGTGTGTGGTGTTTTTGGTATTTAATGTGTACAGGGGGTGGGCATGTAATATACCTCTCACTTGCTCAGGGCAAAGAAGACCTTCGACGGGACGTACCGTTTTTTACCAGCAGCTGTCCCTGTTCCTGTCCAACAGCACCCTGCAGAGGTCAACATGGTGGAGGAGGAGGTGACGGGCGGCTGCAGGTCAGGCTTCCCGCGCTCCTGGACGTGCCAGCCGTGAGACTGAGCATCATAGCGACACTGAACCCTGACCCGGAGGTACCAACACACACCATATTCCACCCACCATACACTACCCAACCCAGGTGCACATACCATGAACTCCAGCCTTAGTCAACCCAGGTGCACATACTCACCATGAACTCCAGCCTCTAGTCAACCCAGGTGCAACTACTCACCATGAACTCCAGCCTCTAACACCCAGTGCACATACTCACCAGTACCTCCACCTATCCACCCGGTGCACATACTCACATGAACTCCAGCCTTTATCCAACCCAGGTGCACATACTCACCAATGACTCCAGCCTCTATCCAACCCAGGTGCACATACTCACATGAACTCCACCCTATCAACCCAGGTTCACATACTCACCATGAACTCCAGCTCTATCCACCCAGGTGCAATACTCCCATGAACCTCCACCTCTATCACCCGGTGCACATACTCCACATGATCCACCTCTATCCACCAACCAGTGCACATACCGTGAACTCCAGCTCTATCCAACCCAGGTGCACATCTCACATGAACTCCAGCTCTATCCAACCCAAGTACACATACTCAGCATGAATACCATGAACAGTCTCCACCCTACCCAGGTACACATACCATGAACTTCTCCAGTCTCTACCTTCCCAGTACACTACCATGAACTCCACCTCTATCCAACCCAGGTACACATACCATGAACTCCAGCCTCTATCCAACCCAGGTGCACATACTACACACACATGACTCCAGCCTCTTTCCAACCCAGGTTACACATACTCACCATGAACTCCACCTTTATCCAACCCAGTGCACATACTCACATGCTCCAGCCTCTATCCAACCCAGGTGCAATTACTCACCGTGAACTCCAGCTCTATCCAACCCGGTGCACATACTCACACATGAACTCCAGCCTCTATCCACCCAAGTACACATACTCAGCAGAATACCATGAACAGCATGTCGCCACCCTACCAGGTACACTACCATAACTTCCCAGTCTCTACCTTTCCCAGGTACACATACCATGAACTCCAGCCTCTATCCAACCCAGGTATACATACCATGAACTCCAGCCTCTATCCCACCCGGTGCACATACTCACATGAACTCCAGCCTCTATCCAACCTAGGTACACATACTCACCATGAATACCATGAACAGTCTTTACCCACCCAGGTACACAACTCACTAGGACTCCTCCAGTCTCTACTCAACCCAGGTACACATACTCAGCATGAACTCCTCCAGTCTCTACTCAACCCAGTTACATTACTCAGCATGAACCCCAGCCTCTACCCAAACCCAGGTACACATACTCACCATGAACTTCTCCAGCCTCACCCAACCCAGTACACTACTCACTATGAACGCCTCCAGTTTGTACTACCATTATAAACCCTGGTGCTGTAGACCATAAGATAGGGTCCCACACATCAGAGAACTTGAAAAAAAATTACTTTTATTTAACCCATTTTATTCAAACATGTTATAGGAATAGGATGGGGTGCGCGCAAGAAACAAAGATCCCAATGGGACAGTGATGGGGGGGGGTACTCGGTACAATTAACATAGTAGATTCAGGCTACAGTGAGCCTTGACTGATACAGGCCTGAGTCTGAATCGGGAACCTGGTTCAATTCCCGGTGTCGGCTCTTGCCTGTGACCTTGGGCGAGTCACTTTATTCATTTCCCCCCGTGCCTCAGCCCCAAGAAGACTAGATTGTAGCTCTGCGGGCAGGGACTGTACTTCGTAAAATGCCCGGTGCTGCGTCCGCCACTATACTGTAAATTGTGATGCGCTTTTGAGTCCCATTGGGAAGAAAGTGGCGATATGAAATAAGTAGTATATTATTAATAATTCCTCCAGTTATACGTCTATTAAAATATACTAGTACTTCATTCAAATAATAAGATCCACTAACGTTAAATGTAACTTTACATGTATATGTCAAAGGGAAAACACATCATTATTTGTATGTGTGTACGTATATAGGTTTGTGCGTTGTAATAAATAAATAATATATAATATATAATATTATAGGCAATTACCACTAACGCCCTTTAAGGGTTAACGTGAGGACATAACGCTGTGTTATTAGGACTACCTAAACGTGGCGTTACTCACTTCCAGACACCTGATATAGAGGCTTTTACAGGGTGTGGGTGGGTGTAACGCCACAGGTAGGTAGATTTATCTAATCATCGTTATTTTCCTCTCCTCTCTGTCTCACAAAGACCTTTCCAGGGTCCAGCTTGGAGTACACAGAGACGTACTGTACTTAGTCCCGTTATTGAAGATAAAGCAATGTATGCCACAATAATGGTGAATTAAGCCTGTGCTAGGAGCTGTGTGGATAGTGTTTAACCCGGGGGAACATAACGTGTGATCCTGGTTTTGGGTGAACGCTACCCTGACTTAACGGAGCTTTTGGAGCTGGGCCTTATGATGTCGATGAAAGCCCTATGAATCTGGAAGGAGGTCAGTGGGGATGAGAAAATTATTCAGAAAGAGAGTAGGTCAGGAGCGATTGACTGGTCAGCGGGTGTTGACTGCTGAAAAAACACCTCTACAGCGGGAGGTACGGCCATGTAAACCGCTATCTGGTGTGTGCGCAGGCGGTGGTGAAGCTTTTCTCTCATCCTGTGGACTCTATGGCAGACTCTGGAACAGAGGAAAAAGCAGAGTCCTCCCTACAGCGGATTCCACAGACAGCGCACGAGGTGGGAGGACGTCGCCGGCGCACGCACACACACACACACCCTGGTTACCGCAAGCCCCTGTGTAATCCTCAGCCCTCCCTGCAGGTGGCTGCGCTGTGCTCTCGACACTCGCTGAGTGACCCGCTGCGTTTCATTCACCGCCTGCCCTGGTCCTCTGCGGGGCTGGATGTGTGCGGCTTCAGACTTCTGTTCCACAGGCCGCCACCCTGCGCTCTTATATAGGTAAAGCTGTTCTTGCCCGTATACTGCACTCTTACCAGGTAAAGGCAGTGACAACACAAACTGCAGGCGCATGCTGCTCCCGGCACAACAGTAACTTCATATCAAATTAACATCTCCGTACTTTTCACTTTCCTCTCTCTCCCTTTTCTCTCTCTCTCTCTCTCTCTCCTCCCCTTTCTCTCTCTCTCTCCTTTCTTCTCTCTCTCCCCTCTTCTCTCCCCCCTTCCTCTCTCTCTCTCGTCTTCTGCTATCTTTCCTTTCATCTCTCCTTCCTCTCTCTCTCGCTCCTTTCTCTCTCTCTCTTCTCCCTTTCCCTCCTGTCTGTCTCATTTATTATTTCATTCTTTCTCCCTTTGTTTCTTCCCCGTCACTCCTATTGTCTCTCTCTCGTCTCTCTCTCTACCATCTCTCTCACTCACTGTCCACACTCACCTCACTCTCTTACTCTCACACTCTTACTCCACTCTCACACTATACGCTGTCACTCCTCTCTCACTCACTCGCAACACTCTCACTCTTACGCTGTCACTCTCACTCCACTCTCTTACTCTCACTCACCTCTCATCACCACTCCCTAATTTCACTCTCTAACTCCTCACACCTTACGCTGTCACTCTGTCACGCTCACTCTGTCCTCCCACTCACTCTCTCCCCTCTTTTCTTCTTTCCAGACTCTCTTCCTCCATCCTCGCTGGGGATGATGTACAAACTCCCCAGTGCTGGCTTTGGCAGTCGGGGGGTCTCGAGCAGCTAGAAAGTCTGGGGGGACTATCCGGTCCCAGTGACCCCCAGCTCGCACGGCTGACAGATCAGCACTCTTTAACCGCCCTTTATGGGCGCAGGAGGGGGGACCCCTGCTACACTACTCCCGCAGCTCCGGGCGTTCCTCCTACGGGATCTCAGCCTGTGGTTGCGGGGCAGAATACCCACAACAACGGGACCATCACATCGGCATCCAGACACCCCGCCTGCAGGAGCACCCGCCCATGTAATAATACCGGAAGATCCCCTCCCCTTTCCTTTTTGTGACTGATACTGCAGATCACTCACTCTCCTGTAGCACCGAGGCTAAATGTCTCAGAGAATTGCTGCCTTTACCTGAAGGATCACATGCAGGGGCCTCCAGTGCCGGGGGAGGGTCAGGAGCCCGCTCCAGGCCGGGGAGGGGCAGGATCCTCCAGTGCCGGTAGAGGTGTCTAGTGAGCCGTCCATCGCAGGGGAGGGGCCACCATGTCCGGGGGAAGGGCGAGAGCCGCCATCGCAGGGAGAGTGGAGGGGCCTCCATTGCCGTGGGAGGGCAGAGCCGCCATCACAGGGAGAGGGGAGGAGCCGCCAGCGCTGGGGAGGGCCTCCAGTCCAGGGGAGGGCAGACGCCTCCATTGCATGGTAGGGGTGCATCTCCATTGCCGGGGGAGGCAGGAGCCGCCACCGCAGGAAGAGGGAGAGCGCCAGCGTCATGGGGGATGGGCTCCAGTGCCAGTGATGGAGGAGCCGCCAAGCGCAGGGAAGGGGAGGAGCCGCCAGCGCAGGGAAGAGGGAGGAGAGACGCCATCGCAGAGGGGAGGTGCCCATCCTGGGGGAGGGGCAGGACCGCCAGTCGCAGGTAGAGGGGAGGGGCCTCCAGTGCCGGGGGAGGGCAGGAGCCCGCCAGCGTCAGGGAGAGGGAGGGTCCTCGCGTGCCGGGGGAGGCAGGAGCCGCCAGCGCAAGGAAGAGGGGAGGAGTCCACCAGCCGCAGGAAATAGGGAGGAGCCGCCGCGCAGGGGAGGGGCCTCCAGTGCCAGGGAGGGCAGGAGCCGCAGCAGGGAGAGGGGAGGGGAGGAGCAGCCAGCGCAGGGAGCGGCGGAGGGAGGAGCACCAGCGCTGGGGAGCGGAGGGGAGGAGCAGCACAGCGCAGGGAGAAGCGGACGGGAGGAGCAGCCACGCATGGAGAGGGAGGGAGAGACAGGCCAGCGCAGGGGGAGCGGAAGGGGAGGAGCAGCCGGCAGGGAGAGAGGAGGGGAGAGCAGCCAGCGCGGGAGAGCGGGGGGAGGAGCAGCCACGCAGGAGAGCGTAGGGGAGGAGCAGCCAGCGCAGGGGAGCCGAGGTGAGGAAAGCAGCCAGCGCAGGGAGAGCGGAGGGTGGGAGCAGCCAACGCAGGAGAGCCGAGGGAGGAGCAGCCGCGCAGGAAGCGTAGGGGAGGAGCAGCGCGCAGGGAGAGCGGAGAGGAGGAGCAGCCCGCGCATGGATACGGAGGGGAGGACAGCCAGCGGAGGGGAGGGAGCACCAGGCGCAGTGAGAGCGGAGGGAGGAGCAGCCAGCGCATGGAGAGCGGAGGGGATGGAAGCAGCAGGGAGGGGGAGGATCAGCCATCGCAGGGAGAGCGGAGGGGAGGAGCAGCCAGCGCAGGGAGAGCTGAGGGGAGGAGCATCCAGCGCAGGGAGAGCGAGTGGAGAGCCGCCGCGCAGGAGAGCGGAGGGGGGATCAGCCAGCGCAGGGAGAGCGAGGGGAGGAGCACCAGCGCAGGGAGAGCGGAGTGGAAGGAGCAGGCCAGCCGCAGGGAGATGGATAGCTGGCTATGCCCTACTATCTGTACACATCTCTACTCTTTAGTCCTGGCGGCAACTTCATCCAGTCCTCAGGGGCCACCACGTTCAGGTTTTTAGGTATCCCTGCTTCCGTCACATTTGGTGCAGGCATTCTTACTGAGCCATTTGATTGTCCACCTGTGCCTGTAGTGGTCCCTTGTGGACTGGATTTGGCCACTCCTGCTTTAGTCAAAACGTATAGAGGTGTGTGAGTGTGTGAGTGTGTGAGTGTGAGTGGTGGGGTTACCCTCTGGCTTATTCTCCGACCCTGTGATGGGCTGCAGATCTCATAGCCAGTGACACCAGAGCAGGTCTCATCTCCCTGCAGGACAGAGCTTTGGCCGCCCCCACGGCCTGCTCACAAGCCACACTAAGGTAAGGTACCCCCCGCCTGGGCGGGGGGAGAGAGATCAGCGGGAAGAGGAGAACGCCTCTGCAGGAAACGAGAGTCGGCAGGGAGGGGAGAGAGCTCTCAGGAGGGAGAGTCCCGCGGGTGGGATAGAGCCTGCGGGAGGGAGAGTCAAGCGGGGGGGAGAGAGCTCTGCGGGAGGGAAGAGGGCTCTGCAGGGAGGTAGAGTCAGCGGGTGGGGAGAGAGCTCTGCGGGAGGGAGAGTCCAGCGGGAAAGGAGACTGCTCCTCAGTGAGGGCGAGTCAGCGGGACATGATAGTTCACGGAACAGAGAGCTCTGCAAGGGAGTGAGTGTCAGCGGGAATGAGAGGGCTCTGCAGGAGGGAGATTCCGCGGTGGAAACAAACAACAGGAGAGGGCTCTGCATTGACGGAGAGTCAGCGGGGAGGGAGGATGTCTCCCGAGGGAGTTGGTCAGCGGGAGGGGAGGAGCTCTGCAGGGAGGGAGATCAGCGGGGAGGGGCCGAGACTCTGCAGGGAGAGAAGAGTCAGCGGGGAGGGGCGAGATCTCTGCAGGGAGGGAGAGTCAGCGGGGGAGGGGAGAGCTCTGCACGGAGGGAGTGTCAAGCGGGACGTGGAGAGAGCTCTGCAGGAGGGAGAGTCAGCGGGAAGTGGATAGTCAGCTGGAACAGGAGCAGGCTCTGCCGGTGGGAGAGTCAGCGGGAACAGTAGAGGGGCTCTGCAGGGAGGGAGAGTCAGCGAGGAGGGAGAGAGCTCTGCCAGGGAGGGAGAGTCACGGGAAAGTGAGAGTCAGCGGGAACAGAGAGAGCTCTGCAGGGAGGGAGAGTCACGGGAACAGGAGAGGGCTCTGCAGGGAGGGGAGAGTCCAGCGGAACAGGAAAGGGCTCGCAGGTGGAGAGTCGCGGGAGGGGAGAGAGCTCTGCAGGGAGGGAGAGTCAGGCGGGGAGGGAGAGAGCTCTGCAGGGAGGTAGAGTCAGCGGGAGAGGAAGAGAGCTCTGCAGGGAGGGAGAGAGTCGCGGGAGGGGAGAGAGCTCTGCAGGAGGAGATTCAGGCCGAGCGGTTTGTCGATGTGGGATGATGAGACGAAGGGCCGAACTGTGTGTGCGATGTGAGGATGATGAGACGAGGGGCCGAGCTGTGTGTGGATGTGAGGATGATGAGACGATGGCCGAGCTGTGTGTGCGATGTGAGGATGATTAGACGAGGCCGAGCTGTGGTGTGGCGATGTGAGATGAATGAGACTAGGGTCCGAGCTGTGGTTTGCGATGTATGGATGGATGATACCGAGGGCCGGCTGTGTGTGCGATGTGAGGATGATGATACGAGGGCCGACTGTGTTGGTGCAGATGTGGAGGATGATGAGACCGAGGGCCGAGCTGTGTGTTCGATGTGAGGATGATGAGACGAGGGCCGAGCGTGTGTTGCGATGTGAGAGATGAGCCGATGGCCGAGCTGTGTGTGCGATGTGAGGATGATGAGACGAGGGGCCGAGCTGTTGTGCGATGTGAGGATGATGGACGATGGGCCAGCTGTGTGTCGATGTAGGATGAGGAGAACGAGGGCCGAGCTGTGTGTGCTGATGTGAGGAGATGAGACTAGGGCCGAGCTGTGTGTTGCGATGTGAGGATTATGAGACGAGGCCGAGCTGGCGTGTGCGATGTGAGGATGATGAAGACGCGGGCCGAGCTGGTGTGTGCGATGTGAGGATGATGAGACGAGGGACGAGCTGCGTGTGCGAGTGGAGGATGATGAGACGAGGGCCGAGCTGGTTGTGCGATGTAGATGAATGAGAAACTAAGGCCCGAGCTGTGTGTGCGCTGTGAGAAGTGATGAACGAAGGGGCCCGAGCTGTGTGTGCGATGTGAGGATAATGAGACAGGGCCGAGCTGTGTGTGCGATGTGAGGATGATGAGACGAGGGCCGACTTGTGTGTGCGATGTGAGAATAATGAGAACGATGGCCGAGCTGTGTGTGCGATGTGAGGAGTGATGAGACGAGGGCCAGTGTGGTGCGATGTGAAAAATGTGAAGATGATGGCCGAGTGTGTGTGCGATGTGCAGGATGATAACAGGGCCGAGCTGTGTGTGCGATTATATGATGAGACGGAGGGCCGAGCTGTGGTGTCGATGTGAGGATGTGAGACCGGGGCCGGCTGTGTTGTGCGATGTGGAGGATGATGAGACGAAGGCCGATTGCTGTGTGCGAATGTGAGGATGGATGAGACTAGTGGCCTAGCTGTGTGTGTCGATGTGAGGATGATGAACTAGGGCCCGAGCTGTGTGTGCGATGTGAGGATGATGAGACGAGTGCCGATCTGTGTGTGCGATTATGATATGAGAAGAGGGCCGCGTCTGTGTGTGCGATGTGAGGGATGATGAGACGAGGGCCGGCTGTGTGTGCGATGTGAGGATTATGAGACGAGGCCGAGCTGTGTGTGGATGTGAGATGATGAACGAGGGGCCGAGCTGCGTGTCGATGTGAGGATTGGATGAGACGAGGGCCGCGCGTGTAGCGATGTGAAGGATGATGAGACGAGGGCCGAGCTGTGTGTGCGTGGTGAGGTGATGAGACTAGGGCCGCGCTGTTGTGTGCGATGTGAGGATGATGAGACGAGGGCCGATCTGTGTGGTGCGATGTGAGGATGATAACAGGCTAGCTGCGTGTGCGATGTGAGGATGATGAGCACAGGGCCGAGCGGTGTTTGCGATGTGAGGATTATGAGACGAAAGGCGAGCTGCGTGTGCGATTGTGAGAATGATGAACGAGGCTGAGCTGTGTGTGTGCTATGTAGGATGATTGAGACTAGGGCCGACTGTGTGTGCGATGTGAGGATATGGGACGAGGCCGAGCTGTGTGTGCGATGTGAGGATGATGAGACAGGCCGAGCTGTGTGTGCGATGTGAGGATTTGAGACTTGATGGCCGAGCGTGTGTGCGATGTGAGGATGATGAGACGAGGCCGAGCTGTGTGTGCGATGTGAGGATGATGAGACGATGGGTCGAGCTGTTGTGCGATGTGAGTATGAGGATACGAGGGCCGAGCGGTGTGCGATGTGAATGATGAGACGAGGCCGAGCTGTGTGTGCCGATGTTGAGATGATAGGGACGGAGGGCCGAAGCTTGTGTGTGCGATGTGAGGATGATGAGACGAGGGCCGAGCTTTGCGTGTGCGATTGAGGATGATGAGTAACGAGGGCCGAGCTGCCGTGTGCATTGAGGATGATGAGACGAGGGCCGAGCTGTGTGTGCGATGTGAGGATGAATGAGACGAGGCCGAGCTTTGTGTTGTCCGATGTTGAAGGAATGATGAGAAGACGGGGCCGAGCTGTGTGTGCGATGTGAGGATGATGATAAACAGGCCGAGCTGTGTTGCGATGTGAGGATGATGAGACGAGGCCGAGCTGTGTTGCGATGTGAGGATGATGAGACGAGGCCGCGCTGGCGTGTCGATGTGAGTATGATGAAGACGAGGGCCGGCTGTGTGGCGATGTGAGGAGGATGAGACGAGGGCCGACCTGTGTTGTGCGATGTGAGGATGATGAAGACGAGGGCGAGCTGTTGTTGCGATGTGGAGGATGATGAGACGAGGGGCCGGGCGGTGTGTGCGATGTGAGGATATAGACGGGGCTGAGCTGTTTGTGCGATTAGGATGATGAGACAGGCCCGGCTGTGTGGCGATGTGAGGATGATTGAGACTAGTGCCGAGCTGTGTGTTGCGATGTAGGATGATGAGACTAGGGCCGAGCTCCGTGTGCGATGTGAGGATGATGGATACGAGGGCCGAGCTGTCCGTTGCGATGTGAGGATGATAGACGAGCCGCACTGTGTGTGCGATTGTGAGGATTATGATACGAGGCCGATCGTGTGGCCGATGTTATGGATATGAGACCGAGGGCCGAGCTGTGTGTGCGATGTGAGATGATGGGACGCAGGGCCGAGCTGTGTGTGGCGATGTGAGGATGATGAGACGAGGGCCCGAGCTGTGGTGTGCGATGTGAGGATGAGAGACAGGCCGAGCTGTGTGTGCGAGTGGAGGATGATGAGACTAGGCCCGAGTGCGTGTGCGATGTGAGGATGTGATACGAGGGCCGAGCTGTGTGTGCGATGTGAGGATGATGAGACAGGGCCGAGCTGCGTGTGTCGTGTGAGGATATTGAGGACTATGCCGAGCTGCGTGTGCGATGTGAGGATGATAGACGCGGGCCGAGCTGTTGTGTGCGATGTGAGGATGATGAGACTAAGGCCCGAGCTGTGTGTGGCGATGTGAGGATGATGAGACGAGGGCCGATCTGTGTGTGGCGATGTGAGGATGAATGAGACGAGGAGGGCCGAGCTGTGTGTGCGATGTGAGGATGAATGATACGAGGCCCTTGTGGGTGCGATGGAGGATGATGATACGAGGGCCGAGCTGTGTGTGCGTGTGAGGATGATGAGACGAGGCCGATCTGCGTGTGCGATTGATGATGATGAGACGGGGCCGAGCTTGCGTGTGCGTGTGAGGTATGAGAACGAGGGCCGAGCTGTGTGGGCAGATGTGAGGATGATGAGACGAGGCCGAGCTGTGTTTGCGATGTGAGGATGATGATACGAGGGCCGAGCTGTGGTGTGCGATGTGAGGGATGAATGAGACGAAGGCCGAGCTGTGTGTGGCGAGTGATGATGATGAACAGGGCCCGAGCTGTGTTGCGATGTGAGGATGATGAGACGAGTCCGAGCTTGTGTGTGCGATGTGAGATGATGAGACGAGGCCGAGCTGTGTGTGCGATGTGAGGATGATGAGACGATGGCCTAGCTGTGTTGTGCGATGTGAGATGATGAGACGAGGGCCGAGCTGTGTACG
>WSYH01009718.1:0-25130 GCA_036426205.1 Ascaphus truei | reverse complement strand
TTCCAAAACAGGAGGACATTGGAGAAACAGAACAAAAATAAGTTCCAGCAACCTCTATTAAACAAGAGAATACTCCATAATGTCAAACATAAAGATCAAGTTTAAAAAACTACCCAAACGAGACTCATAAGTATAGCACTTGCATTTGAAAATAGAAATAGTGGACTAACAACAGACAAAAGGAACCAAAAGGGAAGTCAAAAAAGAAAAAGTTTACCAAAAATGGCCCCCTAAAAATTGGAAAACAATAGGATTTTTAGGGAGGGGGGGGGTCCACTCTTTCAGGGAGCCAAACAATATATGGCTCCAATGGCAAGGAGGGATCCCTCGTCAGAAAGGAAAAGACAGTTCAAGAGTAGAGAGAAAACGGGGGAAAGAGGAAAAAAGAAATATACTCAAAAAAAGCAAAGAGATAGGGAAAACAACATCTTCAACCTCTAGTTCAAAAAGTACTTACTTGAACCAGAAAAATCATTAAGGGCAAGGGACTGAAATACTGCCCCAACACTAGGTCCCAGTAATTTTGGCCCTGTTTGTGGATGCACAAAGGTTCCTTAGAAAATACTATTAAAAAGGTTTCAGAACAAAAGAAGTAGAGCAGCAGAACATTCTGACATTGAAAAATAAGATTTACCAGAGAATTGCTCAACAAATATGTCTATAGGAACAACACACTTTAGTCCATTCCGGTTTGAAATTGACCTTTCTATGTTTACACTAATTTGCAAAGGGGTAATAACCTTAGAGGTATCTCGATCTGACTACAAAAAGATGTTTGAAAATTGGTTAGAATCAGGAAACATGTTTGAAAATAATACTAAACAAATTCTGAGAGAGAACAGCTTTAAAACATACAGCGAACGACAGAATCTGTAGTGATAAACAAGCTGTAAGCGGTCGGCCAGATATACGCATCTCAAATAGAAAAGACCATATTGCTGAGTCCAAAGGATTTGGGGAGATTAGCCATACCTATTGAGCCTTTACCAAAAAGATCCAAACGGCAGATCTTAAAAGATCTAAAAATTAGCCTAATTTAAAGGAAAAATGGAAGAAGTAATAAACAAATGAAATATAATTTTAATCCGCTATAGAGATAACCCCCGTTAGACCTATATTTTATTACCTTCCAAAACTACAACAAAAGTATTATTAAACCCCCAGGAAAGGCCCAGTCTTGCAGCATTCAGCCTCTCTAACGTCCCATCTATCCGCACACATAGACGTCTACTTACAAAAATATGAAAAGAAACTTCCCTATTACCCTTAAAGATACCAACTGAACATCTTGCGTTCTTGGACAATCAGTCTGGAGAAAAGGCATGGTGATTTAGTGACGTTGCGATTTTGTCACCTCCACTATATACCTGCATAAATAAACACACAGAGTGGGACACGCAGGGGCAGTTGAAGAGCTTAGCCAAAGATCTAGGAGGCCAAAATGAACAGGCTACACTTTTTCTTGATGGTACAAATTTCATTTAGAGCACAAATACTTCGTTCGGTACGAGCAAGGGAAAGCGCGTAGCTTGCCTTCGGCAGCCATGCTCACTAAGCCTTATTGAAAGTGGTACCGCCATGGGCACGAAATTTGCACCCAGCCTACGCAAATCTCTGATGGGGCATGGGAAGAAGCCAAATATATGGTCGTGCGGAGCTACTGAGGTGAAAAATTGTGTGCCTGTGGCGCAAGGTACCATAGATGATATCATCTTTGTGTGGAAAGCGTGACGACAAGGGACTTATTCCAGTTTCACCCATTATCTGATGATAATTTGATAATCTTACATTTACAGTGATTATAGTCAGGAACAAAGTGAATTACTAGCTAGAAATTACATTGAGGGATGGTCTGATAAAAACCAAGACCTTTTTTAAGGGGGGTGTAGGCTATTAATAA
Organism: Ascaphus truei; assembly: GCA_036426205.1. Lineage (NCBI taxonomy): Eukaryota > Metazoa > Chordata > Amphibia > Anura > Ascaphidae > Ascaphus > Ascaphus truei. The sequence goes on along the minus strand of WSYH01009718.1, from coordinate 23,230 downwards.
ACCTATATATCTATGGATAGTTGTGTCATATCCCAAATGGTTTCTCTGCAAATGTCCCATTGGGCCAATAAGACGTATAGGAGAAATCGCTCTGATGATCGAGTGTTCCATAACCCAATCGCTTTTTTACAGATAGATGTAAAGAAAAAACTATAAAGCATAAGGGATATAAGAAATGCTTTAATAAAAGCATGAAAATACTAGACAGAAAAGATTTGTTGTGTGAAAAAAGTAACAAAATCAGTTGAGTTCAAAAATAACGATATATATACAACTTGCAATCGAAAATCAATTAAGTATTGGCAATTAAATATTTACGGAAGCCTCCAACCGTATATTATCTCTGTCTTAGTCTACAATCAGCACTTCAATACTATTTTCACGTTATTCCATCATTGTAAATCGCAGTTTCTCGTTTCTACTCGTGCCTTAAACTTCTGACCAGATTACCCCAATGTTTTTAAAGAGCTAAAGCCTTTTAAAAGAAAAACTGGCACCTAGTGCCTTGGCAAAAATTAAATCCTTACTGGCCAAACAGGTGGCTAACACAAAATAAAGGCGTTCGAGGTTGCACTACATGTACGGCCTGAAATACAGGAGCTGGACGATAAATTAGTTTATATCACAGTAACAAGGAAGCGGTTGGTATAAAAACAAACTTTAACATGTAAAACGGATCATGAGTATGAGATACCCTTGTTTCTTGCCCATTGGGCACAATATGGTGGGTCACAAACTTCAAAAGAAAAGTACAAACGGTATACTTGAACAATTGAGGAAATATAAGACGAGGTTACACAACACATTTCGTTATCCATTTTATTCAAAAGCATAACGAGACACATCAGGGTCTAAGTTTACTGTTATTAGAAAAGGTGGTTACCACACTGGAGGGTTGGGAACAGAATCATTCTTGAAAAAAGAGAGAGAGTTTCTGGATTTTCACCCTAAAAACATTGTTCCACTGGGACCCCTTAATGTGGGACTTCGAATAATTAAATGCTTTTCTATGAATGCATGTACATTAATTATAAGTGTAAGTTGTTATATACAAAAAACTTACTAATGAAACGTACAATAAAGAGTAAAGAATTTTATAGATTAATATATTGTGTAAGTAACATCATGTATGTTTTCTTTTCTCTCTTTCTTTCCCTTGGAGATACAGCAATCGACGTTTTCCTAATTAGAGAAATATGTGGAGCATTATTTTATTAATTCTATTGAGTTAGATGTGTTTTACCATTTGTATATTATTTTTAGTTCTGAGTAAAAATATGGTTGTTGTATTGTTAATATTGTATAAAGAATAAATTGTTATTTTAATAGTATCTGTATAAAATTATGATGAGATCTGTTATGCGGTGAGTGTAAGAGATTTACCAACTAATAGACCATCATACTTGCTTGGACCTAGGGGAAGAAGAAAAGGTCACTTTAATTGGGAAGGATATATATAGTATCCTCCCATGGGTCTACGTCACTCCTGACGTTGTGTATATATTTTTTCAGGGTATATTGACGCGCTCCCCCTGGTTCGTTCCAGTGTACTTTGAGTGTGGACCCTTATGAAACAGTCCTACAAGCGTTTGGGTTTTGTTTATTTTTATTTATTGCACGGTGATATGAAGTTTATATATAATTTGTTTTATTCATGATTTTTTTTCACTTGTTATTTGACATAGGTATAGTGTCTTGACGCGCCATTCTAGTGGTACTTTTATATGTAAATAGTGTATACGGGGTTGCAATCCAGTCCTCAAGGGGCCACCAACAGGTCATGTTTTAGGATATAGCCCATGCTTCAGCACAGATTGACTCCAGTCATTCTGACTGAGTCACAGGATGAGCCAACTATGGTGAAGCAGGGAGATCTGTGAAAACCTGACCTGGTTGGCGAGGACTTGAGGAACTGGACGTGATCCACTCTTGACATCATAATAGAGGGATGGTTGAAAAAAAGGTCATAGGCCATTGAGTTAACTTGTTGATGTAAATACTAGCGGCAGGAGAACTTATCTACTGTTATCGACTTACATTGACCAGAGGAAGGCAACACAAAACAAATACTTGGTAACCTATATAATAGCCAGTTGGCTTTTGATGCATGATATGGGTTGTTTAATGCTCTAAAGCGGAGATTATTTTTCATGCGCACAGACATACCTGCTCAGTGTTGTAGGTGCAAGAAAACTGAAGGATAAAATAGGTAAATGATACCTGAACTTGGCATGTGTATGCACAGAAGAAAAATAATTACAGTATATATTCAGATAAAGGAACGAGTAGCAGACTGATTGCAATTATTAAAGAAGAATATGTACAAGTACAGCTCGAACCCGTAAACGCGGTACCTCGGGGTCCACCCGATACGACCGCGTACAACGGCTGAATCGCGATTTAAAAATGGCCACCGACGATCAGGGATTCAACATCCGCCCGGAGGGGGAGAGACTGGGATAAAACTCTCATGATCGCTCGCGCGGCAGAGGCACCCTCAACAGCATTACCTTGCCCATCTGCAGAGCTGAATCTGTGTCCTGTGCAGAGAAGCTGTGAGTACTGAAGAGAGGGGCGGGGGATCTCACGGAGTCTGGGTCGGAGATGTCAGATGTCTCTGTGGGACCCTGGGCAGGAAAACAGCTACTTCTTTCTCTCCTCCCCCCAGCCAGCAGGTACGAAGGGATCCCGGGAGGGAGAGGTGTTGTATCTGTGTGGTTGATGTGCACCACGGAAGGGAGAGATGTGCATGGGCCAGGGGGGGATGCGGATGTGCAGAGGGGGATGTGCAAGGCAGGGATGTTGATGTGCAGGCATGGGATGGATGGGCAGGGAGGGATGGATGTGATGGGCAGGGGAGTATTTGTGTTGTGTCTGTTCGTTAGCAATAAAGCTTTAAAAAAAATTGCTTTTTTAAAAAACGACGGGTGCCAGGCTACACCGCGTTATAAAGCGCATCCGCGTCCTTTAGCGGCGGGCTTTAAAAGGGGTTGAGCTGTAGTGATAAGTTACAAGCTTTCGAACTTCTAGGGTCCTTTACGGGGTATAGCAAAAATACAAAAATCAATATAATATACAGTGTATGAAAAGAGGAATATCTGGTACAATGGATTGTAGACAGGAGGTAGGAAATAAGATGAGATGTAGAAATAGGTAGCCTGGTGTGGAAAATGAACAGTAGACACTAGACGGCTTTTATCTTTTGAAATGCAAAGGCGCCCCTAGACGTGGGGCCCCAAAGCGGTGCTCGTCTGCCTAAGCTTTTTGTGGGTGCCTGTGACTGACTGGCCAACCAGTTGATTATACGGCGGGTAGATCAGGGGTCTCCAACATGTCGATCGCAAGCTACCGTGCTCACTTATTGCCAGCGAGTTGCTAGCCGCGACAGTGCCACCGACAGGCTGCTGCATGTTCTCTTCTCTTGTGGCGTCAGCCCAACTTCCACATAAAGCAAGCAGGACTGGCACGGCACTGGAAAGCCTCCCCACCAAGGGAAAGTGTATTGTGTGTGTGTTAATGGTCTACGCCCGCACACTCTACTCCTGAACTCTCAGGTTGCCATTGGGCAAAAGTTGTGGGTGACCACTGGCACACACACACTAAGGAGACATGAGGTAGAGTTGAGTGGGATAAGACAGTGAAGTGGTAAAAATATCCATCTTATAAAAGGAGTACAAAGGATAACAGAGTTCAACTTTTTTACATCTGTCTCTGTATGCATACGGTGTTATGCAAACTGTTGACAGCAGCAAATACTGTATGCTATAATTTCCCATAGTTTCAAGAAATGTATCTTGACATTGTGGTGTGTGGAAATTGGCGACGCTGGAATTGGATTATGGTATGGGGTCTCCGAGACGCATTATGATATACACCAAGACTACGCTGGTGACAAAAGGGTTATATCCGTTTTTGAACGTTTGTAAGGAATGTATGAGGAGGTCGCGGGGAAGCATGAGATATGTGAGGGGACTGTTTTTACCAAAGAGAGGGTTACTGTAGCAACCTCAGGGTCACAGCAGACTAAAAACCATGACAGATGTCGAGGAATAATAGAGTCGTGGTGTGTGAAAAGCGATTCTGTTTAGCTTGGATGAGACGGTGTGTTTCATAATTCTTATATTACATTAGTTTGTTGTATTACCAGTACAATAGCATCGGTGATTTTGATATATGCCAAATGGTATATGGTTTTTTTTGAACGTGTTCAGACCACGCTTGTTGAGATTTCATTCATTTGGTCAGCTTGCAATTGCACACTGTAATTATTAAGAAACATTACTATTTCTATTCTATTCTATCTTCTACAATCAGTCATGTTTGGTTTTCCCACAACACAACATCTAAGTCACCGTTGAGGCAACCAACATACGAAAACAGATCATATCTTTCCCCTTGTACTATGTATAATTGGTAGAGGTGTTACCACCTTTTTGATCTGCGAGTATGGTCAGAAGATTTAAATCTTTAAATATTCATTTTTGACGTGTTTTTCTCCTGGCTGTTCAATGGAGATTGATTTGCGCAGCAACAAACTAAGAAAAGCAATAAGTCAATGCCACTAAAAAGGAGACCACAGGATAGAAAAAACAGACTGCATGGGAATTACAGTCACTTGACTGTTTGCTCCATTGAAGCAGAGAGAAGTAAGTGCGCTAAATGATGCACAGGAGTCCACTGGCTCTGTTCTGGGCCCTGTGTGGTTTAACACATCTCCAAACACAAGGTTTCTGGGGATCCTCAGTTGAATTGTATGGTGAATGTAAAAAGGTCTGAGATAATCGGAAGCTCTGAAGATATTCTGTACTCCATGGTCTTTGGGGAGGTGGGTTGCCTTGATAGTTCGCTTCTCCCCTCAGTCCCCTACAGGCAGGCTGTTCCTGTCTTAACTTTTTGGGATATAAGGTTTAACCGTTCTTTTATGCATATTGAATCATCGGGGGATCTCTTCTGTACATCTGAACTGGTATTTCCAGGAGGAGGTATGTCAGATGTGCGTCACAGAATTCGATGGCAGAAATTGCTTTGCAGGAAACATTTTGCCTTCACGTGTGCAGGGGTATTTTGAAGATGTTTCATACTGTCTGTTGGCATTTCCAAGATTTTCCTACAAAACATAATCACCAGTACTGGTAGGAGTCAGTTTCTTTACAAGAAGGGTTCCTGTTAAATTCACTTGAGGAAGAGATGGCATAACATGCACGTCGAAATGTCAGCATCATGCACTGTGCTTGGATTCTGGATTCCTCTGCCCTTCATTCTCTGAGTCTGAATCATCATAGGTTACCAACGATTCATTCTGGTTAAGGAACTGTTAAAAAAGACCACAATGTTCATAAATCAAGGAAACAAGGACAAGAAAGGGATTAACAGTATTTGTATATATGCAATTTGTGAATTACAAATATGGCATCTAACAAAACACAGAACCCCAATTATTGTATTTAACACACAGACACTTTATATTTACATAGATATAATTATTTTCTTCCATCCCAGTAACGCTGAATAAAAAAGCAGATATTTACTCACCACAAAAAAAAAAAAAAAAAAGCTTTATCCAAGTATACTGCTAATTGTGTATCATCCGATAAAAAATATCAAGATGAAATTCACTGTGAGTTTGTGTTCAAAAAAATTATGCAAAATATTTGGGCAGGCTCGTTAAATATAAGTGTCTTACGAATGTAACTAATTTGCTGTCTCATTTGAGCCATGGACTTTCTTACATTTTCTCCTGTAGTAATAAGATATTAATGGTCAGATTTGTCAAGCTTCAATCCAGGGTATCCCCACCAAACAGTCGTGGTTACCTGCCATTCGCCTTGAATTTGGTGCTGTGATACTCTGCATTGGAGTTTTGAGGAATCCCAGTGTATATACCTCCGGTGCTTTTCACTGCTATGCTCAATAACCAGGCCTTTGACCTAAATTCAGACCCGTAGTATACATATTTTACTGGGAGAAAAAGGAACAAATTAAAGAAAAATAAATACAAAAGGAATGCCACAAACAAAATGCTTAAAATTGTGTTACAAAAAAAATATGTACTATACCAGAGGATTATGGCTGCGCCACACCGACTAGCCACTACCCACGCGCGCGGTGCTTGGCGAGGTTGTTACTTCCGCAATTTAAAATGTTGACCGTCCCCTCCGCGCACACAATGCGCCGCCCGCGCTCGTGCACACGCTGGGTTACAACAACAAAAAGTGACTTGAACTCGCGCCACCTTTCCTGCAAACGCCCCCCAAGCGCTTGCGAAATAGCGCGGGAATACCCAGCGCTCATGCTTGGAGAGTTGGTGACGTTTCCGCTCTCCAGCCCATGAGCGCGTTAGCGCCCAGCATGCCCGCAAGCCTTAGATCAGGGTTTCACCTCCAGTTCTCGAAGACTCCCCAACCGGGTCACGTCTTAAGGATATCCCTGCTTCAACACAGGTGGTTCAGTTGAGAAGGCGCTGCTAAACAGGGATATCCTGACCTATGTGCGTGGGACTTGAGGACTGGGGTTGAGAACCCCTGGATTAATACAAACCAGCATGTTATGGAATTGCATCGTTCAGTTTATCCAAAATAACTAATAATCAGGGACCAACTTCGTTTTGATGAAATAACGTAAAACAGCTTTTCATTGCTTAAATATACTTACTAATGATTAAATAGTGACTCAGGAGGATCATGAGAGCTTTATGGTAATGAGAAAATGTGCCATTACACGGTGGTAAATATAACTTTTTTTTGGTTTAGGCCAAGTCTTACTAATTTTTTTTTGTGGGCATCTTAATGAATTTTGCCAATAGGAAGAAAAATCACAGTAATTCTAAAAGGACTTGCAAAAAAAAAATATTGTTTTCATTAAAAATTCTGCAAACAAGAAACATCTGCGGATTTATTATTAATAATAATATTAATGATGAAATGTGGTGATATACTGTGAACCAGTTATATGAAACTGGAGAACAGATACATCAATTTCACCCCCCGACCCCCACAAAGCATCAGCCCTTAGTGACAGCTGATTACCTGCAAACAAGAAACATAGTTGCTGGATTTATTATTAATAATATATTAATGATGAAATGTGTGGGATTTACTGGAACCAGTTATATGAAACTGAGGAGAACAGATACATCAATTTCACCCCCCCGACCCCCCAAAGCAGCAGCCCTAGTGACACGATTACCTGCAGTGCTCACACGTGTCAGAGGGCAGCTCAGAACAGCCCACTGTGCACCCCTGCATCCCAGCCCAAATCTCACCGGCCGCGAAAAACAAGGCACAGGAGAAACACGTTCCGCCTCCTATAACAGAATTAAAATTGTAAGGGGTCTATGTATGAAGGAAATTGTATACAATTCTGGGGCAAAAATAAAGTGCCAAGATGCACCAATTAAAAAAATTCTATGCATTTCAATGGGATTTTTTCTGTAATATGTATATGATGCAGCATTTGCCCATAATACCCTTTGTATGCTAAATTCAAATGGTGGCAAGTGACGGGACCTGTGCATGCATGTATGAACAAGGCATACACTTCCAATGATAAGAGATGCACTCTTACAACGTTAGCATATATTATTATGAAATTACTAAACCATCTACAGTACTCACAATAAGAGTGATACATTTTAGCATGCGCACACCCCAGAGGCTTCCTGCGATATTACAGGCTGAAGCAGCAACATACAGTACACGTTACCTGCCCAGGAAGTGGGGCACAGATTTGGTGACTGTCCTTGCAAAACCCCCCTTTCATTATTAACCTTCACTGCCAGAACGCGCATTGTTTAATAATGCATTGACTACAGGGAAGGGGTATTCCTTTTCCAGGAACTGGGTGAGTGATGAAGCAGCAGTGTGAGAGACAGGCTTTCCTGCAGCCACAGTGGTCTATGAGATCTGCCCTCTTGGTAACAAGCGGGTGGTTTCCTATTAACCCTTGGTTGCTGGGTGGCTGTTTGAACAGACATTGTCTGACTCGGTGTTGTGAAACTCCCCGCGTTTGTGTTTCCGCACGGAGGCTGCACGGGTTGCTCGCGTGTCAGAGGGACCGGTTGCTGGTACACACGGTGAGGAGGGGCAGCGTTTACAGGGCGCCCGGGCAAAGCTGGGGAAGGGGTGAGGGCTCACATATGGTCCCTGTTATATGGGGAGCAGCATGTGCCCTAATCATGTGTGCCAATATGTTTTTCGCACGTTACAAAGAGACTTTGTAATTTAGTATTATAATAATATTTTTGTGCGTATTATATACTCTGCAGCACGTACAAGAGACTTTTGTCATTATTAATAATAATAATATTTTTGTCGGTACCCAATATACTCTGCCAGCACGTTACACAAAGGAGCTGAGAGAAAATAAACAACAGTGGGCCTCAGATATTGCCAGTGGCAGACCACATTGGTGAAAAAGAGGAGAGGATTGCCAGGAAAATGATACGTTCCATCTTCTTGTACTCGTTATGTAGACGTCCCCACTCACCGCGGTGCGCTCATGCGCAGGCACGCACGCTCTCCCAAGCTTGGCACTCGAGACAAAAAAATGTGACTTTGAAGCGCGCGCTCAACATGCCCCCCATGCCCCCGCTCCCGCTTGCGAAATACACAGGACACACCCGGCGATTATGCTTAGAGAGTTGGTGACACATCACCGCTCTCAAGCATAAGCGCGTTCAGCGCCAGCAGGGGCACAGCCTTAACGGGGTTTTTACCAAGAGAGGACTGTTCGAAATTATCATAAAGTAATCCCTATCAATACTATTATGTGATGGTTCGCTTATGTAAATCCACTTTAATATTTTAAGCTGGACACTCAAACAAGGTGTTTGCACAGCTGGGTGGTTTCATGGTGTGAAACTCCCCATTCTTCTTCTTTTACACACAAGGTGGTGGTCACGGAAGTGCTAATGTAAGCGTCGTGTCAGCGTTATAGCTAGATGTGTATGCTGGTGAATATCACAAAAGACAGAGCAATATCTAATTGATACCCCGCAGGAGCACTTTATATTAAAAAAATAGTGATGTTCCTGGCAACCTGCCTTGAGCATATAGCTATGACTGGAGTGGCCAACTCCAGCTCTCAAGGGCCACCAACAAGTCAAGTTTTAAGGATATCACTGCTTCAGCACAGGTTGCTCAATCAGTGACTGAGCCACCTGTGCTACGCAGGAATAATCCTTTAAAACCTGATGTGGTGGCCCTGAGAAAACTGGATTTGGCTACCCCTGAGCTATGCTTCCGCCCTTTCTGGGTTTGTACATGAAAGAGGCACTGTGTTTAGATGTTGCCTAATTTGCTTTGGTCTACAGCAGGGGTGCGCAAACTGGGGGGCGGGGGGTGTTACAGAGACCTGTGCGCTCCTGAAGGCATTTAAATGAAATGCGGCGGGGGGAGCGGCGAAGGCCTCTGTAAATCTTCACTACCTTGACCTAGAGGCTTCTGGAGACGTGTTGCCATGGCAAATATGTGGTGGGGTCACGTGAAGTCAGAACGCCGGAGGCCAAGGTAAGGAGGGGGGGGGGCGCGAGAGGGGATAAGATTGCGCATCCCTAGTCTACAGTGATGTTTGGTATCTGTCCTCAGTCATTTTACATTCTCTCACCTTTAACTCACTGGATACCTCATTTGGTAACAGTGAGAAAGAATACCTTTCCATTCCTGTGCACAATGAATATGGCCGAGCATGAAAACTTTAATTCTGGGAGTCACACTCCACCGGAGCTGTTGATCGAGTGACAAACAAGGTGACAAACTGCGATCACTAAAGGCAGAAAAAGCACCCAAGGTATTTGTAATCTTAGTATACTTTTTGTGGTGTCTATTCATATATACACCAGTTGAACTTTTGGTTTTCCGTATCAACAAAAACATTTACAGAACAAACCTATTTGGCATAGAAGTCGAATACTGTTTTTGACAGCTTCTACTTACTAGGTATGCAAACATGTCATCTTAATGTAGAACTTTTTAAAGGAAAACCTTTGGCGGGTAATGTAATATTATTTGAAAAGAGTTGCTAATAAATAATATCAAACGTCACAGAATGTTGATGTGAAAGAGACAATAGGGTTATCAGTAGATGTAACACCAAGATGGGGGAATTAATTATGTTTCCTATCACCCTTCATAGATCATATCTTGTTTGTTACAATATCTTGAGTTAACTCCCCATATTATTTTATGTTTTGAGGAAATGAAATTGATGCTGCTTTAAAGCTGCTGTTGGCTTTGAAAGTGGACTACAAAAAAGCAACCGGCCAGGATTACAGCCTGGCTCCCCTCGACAGATGTCACATCTGTAAGCAACAACAGCCTGTCGCCCCATGCAGATGACGGGGATGATTTTGGGGACCCTTGGGACAGTGCAAACGCGGCAATGCGAAAGGTGTGACGACATGACAACACTTATACGTAAGTACCATTCATATACCATACGTGCAATCATTTATTTTTAAATAAATCAGTTCGGGTAGTATTAGATACTTACCACAAAAAAATTTTTAAGTGAAACTTCTTAGCTGGCACGTAGCTTATTGTAAAATCTCATATGCTAAACCTGAATTCAGTTGTGACTTCGTTTAAAACGGAAGAGTAGCTTGCGCTTGTGCACAGTTGCCCTGCAGTAGTGCCCATGGCCACTAGGTAATAATATTACTGTCAATGCTAATGGTACTCCGGGAGGGACTGCGCATGTGCTGAATTTGACAGGCCTCACCGGAGCACAGTGCCGCCAGCCTCTAACTGTCTCCCCGGGTCAGGGTGAGAGTTGGGGAGCAGGGCCGACGGTCCCGACGACACACACACACAGGCACCTCCCCCCCCCCCCACCCTGGAACCTATGTAATCCTGCACTGGGCCGGAGCTGACACAATTACGGGCACGACCAGAAGGAGCACAGTAGTACTGCTGCATCTGACCCTGCATCCGGAATGTGCACTCCTCCACAGAGCCGGAGATGCCAGGGCCGACCCTAAGGAGCACATTACTGTGTGTTGACTGCCTGCACCACCGGCCCGCAGCTGCATGTGAACGCGGAGCCTCACCGTGCCGAGTGGCTGATCCCTGGACTGGTGACTGCGGAGGACACAATGTCAGGGGGACGGCGTGATGTCACCCATGTCATGCTATTACCCACGGAGACATAGCTACTGCACAATGTTCTTTTATACCCACATACACACCTATACTCACACACACCCATACCTATACACACACACCTATCCACGCACAATATACACACACACAAACACACACTTATACATACACACACATACCTAAATACACACACACACACATACCTATATACACACACACACACACACACACAACATACTTATCACACACAACACACATACCTATATACACACGCACCATACACATGCACTACATGCACACACCTATCCACACACTATACACACGTGCATACACCTATAACAGACACTCACACCAAAGAAACCTCTCAATGCTTATACCTCCACAGGGTGGGTGGGCAAATTCTGAACACCGACACGCTCAGTCAGAACGAGTTGCGGAGGACAGGACTGCCTACGCCATACAACTGAACCAAGGAGCAAGGGTGATGACAAGGATCAGCCTTCTTCGGGGGGTCGGCGGACGCCACGGCAGAATCGACACCATCGCGGAATCCTCGCGCCCATAGCGAGGAGGAACTCGCGCCATGGAATGCCACGAACATGGCTATTCCAATCCATAAGGGAGAACATTCTACATGAGGCGAAACCATACGCCGATCGCCAAATGACAACTTATACATGGAAACACAACACGGGAAGACTTCCCACCATGATGATATAGGGCACCTGGTAGAAAGACCCCGACCTCACACCTCCCCATCCAGGAGGGGGGGGCCCTTACTACAGGACATGCGAGGTAGGCCCAGGGGGCCGGTCAACGCAGGACCCCAACCGTAAAGAGAGAGGCGCGGCAATCTCTCTGACGCCCGGCCAACCGCCAACAGAATCATAAGGCCGCGACTAGGGGGAGGCACACCCAACAGTGAGATACGAAAGCCCAGTCGGAGGCAGATGAGACGAGCGATGGCCCCTGTACCCTCGAGCCCTGGGATTGGACGTACCGCATGTGAGTGTCCGTACCCCTGGATGAAGAAATGATCATCGCGTGAGTCCGTTGAACGAGACGCAGCGGGGGGGAGGCGCACCTCATCACTCCCGCCACCAACCCCTCCCGGGGGACCTGGCCACGTCGCGGTAGCACGTCTCATACATCCGAGGCCAGCTACACCAGCGATTCCGGACCCCCTCTACCCCGGAGCGCTCACTAGCCATTGGACCACCCGCCTCCCATTCAAATACCCCTCGACTGGCCGGCGCCTGTTCACCTCGCCGGGACACACGCGCCTCAACCTTGGAGGAGGAGGTGCGCCCCCCACCGATGACGCCAACCGGCCACGTTAGGGACTTCCACGCTCGACAATTAACATAGCACAGCGGCACGCCGCGCCACGGAGCCCCGTCCGAAACCGCTGGAAGGGCGAGCCTATCTGCGGGAACACACCAGCCATTTGAGGGGCTCTCTCATCGTCGATATACAATTACGCCAAGTGCTCGAGGGGAACCATGCCACCCCGGACACACTTTCCCAAACACTAGGAACTGCCCCGCCCCGCACGTCCCCCCACCGCAAACACCACCCCCCGCGCGCGGTCAGCAAACGGCACCAGCGCGAACCATAAAACCCCCCTTGCCCGGGAACCTCGCCCCCCCGCCCTACCAGCTCTACTACGGCCCAGGCGGACGTTGCATCTGGCCACCCTCTCAAGCACTCCAAAAAAAGACCACCAACCCTCCCCAGGCCTCAGTGTCAGTAAGCGGCGCTCTCGTTTGGTAGGGGGAGCCGCAGCCTCCGGGAGGGGGGGCACCCCCCCCTTCCCTCTACTCACGGTTCCCCGCCCCTGGCACAGCCCCGCCCCGCAATCCACTGGAAGGGGGGGCCCCACCCGCCGCTAATAACGCCCGGGTGACAAACGCCCACTTTATTAAAACACAGAAGTCAGGCGGGACTCTAACTCACGTCTACTCGCTCAACGATAAAAGCCACCAGAGGGCGCAACCCGCCGTGCCCTATCATGACCAAGAGCAGGGGAGTCAACACACTCAGTCCTGCCCTCCCTCCCAGATCCTCGGACCAAGGACCACATGAGCAGCTCCGCGTGCATAAGCGGCCGAGTAAGGCCCGGCCCACTGCGGACCACCCAGATTGACCACAGCGCCACCAACGCCCGTCCGCTTGAGAAGGCTCTCAAGCGCAGCACCCCCAACGAGGCACCCAGTGCGACCGAGACGCCGGGAGAGGTCCGGAGCTATACTCAGGCCGGGTAGAGCGCCTGCACAACACCGGCGGAGCCAGGCCTCTAGGACGCTCCAACACTCCACAAAGCCAGAGACGCGCGGATACTAAGCCCTAACAAAGGGCCCAACAGCCTCCAATAAACAAATACAGGCCGGTAGCAGCCACCTCTGACCGAAGCCCGAGGGGGGGCAGGAGCAAACAAGCTTGCCAAGGATAGACGCCAGTCCCCTCACCAGTGAATCCCTGGCCTCCTGGTCAGGTTCGGAACGAAACAAATCCAGGAATCAGGGTGAAGTGCCATGGGGGAAGCTGGGGGGGGGGCGTAGGACCTACAGCTGAGCGCGAGACGAGGGAGGATTGGCGCTCACACACCAAGGCAGCACCCTAGGATCCTGGCAAACGGGGAACCGGATCGCAGTGCCTGCTGCACCCAACTCAGCGGCAGGCACTATGTCAGACACTGCTTACCAGCATCCCATCGCATGTACGGCCAGCACCTACGCATAACATGCCCGAAGCGTCGCCCAAAAGCTCCACGTTACAGGCGAACAACCCCTGCTCAATGCAGAGCCGTCGGCCAACCCAGCACAAACCCGACCAAAAACACGGTTCCCCCTAACGCTTTTAATGTGTCGCAACCCGCGCCCAAATAAGCGGGTCCCAAGACGGGGGAAAGGGTCACGAACCTTCTACCCTTCGGAGCCTCCCCATGTACCGCCAATGTAGTACGAGTCAAATTGCTACACCCACGCGTAGGGCGGGCGACCTACTTATTACATCCCCGAGCCGGACTGCGCGCAGCTCAGATCCATAACCGCATCCCTTCCTCCTCTCTTGCTTTGGACGCGCGTACAAGTAGAAAAAAGCCCACATTGGGCCGTCCGGGCGAGACACCGAGCGTCCGGCAGATAGGACAAGGGATACACCACACCACTTATGGACCCCCAAATTAACCCCCACCAATCACGACCTCCCCCGCAATCCCATAGACGCAAATTTAGCAGAAACATGCTGGGCCAGGGCAAGAAACCCACAGACAAGGCACTCCAACAGTCCCCCAAACTAGCCGATCGGCGAGACACAACACAAGAACGGTCTTGCAGGACGCCGAACGTGTCCGCACCCGAAAGAAACAAGGCGGGCTCTTCAACCCAATCCCCACCAAAGCACCAGAATGAGCTCCACAGAACGCCACAGCGCCATCTTCCCGACGCCGCGAGCAACGGGAAGAGACTAGGTAAATTGATAGATCTACTCCGGCGTACGTAGCCCCGTCCTACCACTTGAGGGCGGACGCGGAGTCCCCCCTTAGTAATTCACTCTAGCTGCGCCAACCCCACCACCGAAGGAGGGCCCAGAGCGTGCCCCGAACGGCGGCAGGGCTACAGTTGGCCCATCACTTCATAGAGTCCGGCAGGAGGGGGCCGACAGTCCACGCGCCATGTCGGTGTTAAGGAGGCCACCAGGCCATAGTCACCTCTCTCCGATATCACAGTACATACTGCGGGGCAGCCCCTCCAGATCAGCCACATGATACTGATGTCACGTGGGTCGCCACAACGCTGAGCTGCATGACCCCCCCGCCAACACTACGCCCCACGTTTACTACCCCGACGGCTCATCCTCGTCACACCGAAGAGCCTGTGCTACTGGCCTTGCCATCTACAAAGGGTCCTCGAGGGCCTGTGCACAACGTTCGGAACCTGGCGATGCCTCCAACGACCCACGCTCATCGAGAACCCCCCAACGACATTGCCACGACTTACAAGGAACCAAATAGCCAGAGCGCGCCGCTGGCGGCTCAGGCGGACAGAAATACACGGCCACAAGAGAATCGGGCACGAGACCCACATGGTGACCAACGGTGGGTGGACGGGACACTCTCGCGACCACAGCACAACGCAGACCACACCTAAGCGCCCCACCGGACCTTAATAAGTGGGGGGGAAGGCCATACCCCGCCCCCAGGCTCAAGACTCAGCTGAGGAGGATCAATCCAACCTACCATCCAAGTGCAAGCAGGGCTAACACCCGAGACCACGGCTTACTACGGACGGGGTTAGCCCCCCGTCGAACAGAGGGGGGCCCACAGAGACCGCAACTCACGGGACCAGAGCGTGAACAGAACGCGAATCCTGAAAGCGAACGACCCAACCCACAAATACGCCCCCACAGAGGAGGCCTTATTCCCGACCGCAACGCGAATGTGCGAGTACCACCCGGTCTTCATTGTTCTGGCAGGTGTAATGCCCGGCGCTGAAAACAGGTGGCGGCGACCACAGAGGGGGGCTAACGCTAAACAGCATCGGCTCCGGGAGGTTTAACCCCTCGAAGCGGTGAAGGCGCAAACACGAGGGAGTGTCGATGGTAGCGTACCAAACCACTGTGCAAACCACCAAGTTAATCCAGCGCACACACCCAAAAAAGTGGGGGGCGGGAAAGCCTCAAAGACAAAGAGAGCACCAAAACAGCTTAAGATCCTAGAGAAGGCAGTGACCCGACACGGAGGGGGAACGGGCCTCCGGACCACGCCTGACAAAGGACGCACCAAAGACCCCGCCGACACTACCGCGGCGCTCAACCAAGAGCAAGGCAATACACTGGCGGAACAGGTTCGCGGAGGAAAGGGGAAGCCTACGATACAAGCACTACTAAAGCGAGTCATCTCTACCCGTTGACTTCTGCTGGAGCCCATGCTACGCGTAGACAAACCGTGGCGACAATGGGACTTCTCCCCCAGGTGGTACACTTTCGTACACCCAAGACGGGGAGCATTGGTGGTCGGGAGATTCCCCACAGAACATCGACGGATCCCGAACAAGGGGTCACAGGAAAGAAGAAAAGGTAGCACGACACAAGAACCGCCCCCTGTGCGAGAGCGTCCCCCATGGCAGGGGGGGGGAGGGGGAGGAGACCGAACAACCCCCATGCACGGGGCAGGGGGACCGGGACGTAAATCCATAGGTCTACCGGGGGCATGAAGTACTATGGGGCAGGCCCCCCTCACACCCACAGAGGCCCGCACAAGAAAACGGGGGCGGTGGAACTGCTAAAGATACGAAGGCACACCATGCGCTTATAAAATCAATACAGGCGCGAAAGTGACCCCCCCGCCCCACAAGCTTCGGTAATCGATCTCAACGAGGGTTCCCACCCACACCCGGGGAATCATCCTCGTCTTCCCCCCACGCTCCCTCTTGACCTCCAGACAGACCCCCAGGGTGAGCCAACCCGTAAACACACCGGGGCGCAATCGGACTCAGCTACGCCAACGCCCACACTTCAGAGAGGGAGCTCCATTACCCGGATCAACGTCCAGGAATCAAGGCCCAGCATCCACCATAACCATTATCTACCTCAGTGGACAATAGGACGCCCTTTCCATAACCTGTCTGTCATCTTCTATAGACGGCACATCAGATGATGCGGCCAGAAATACGGCTTGAGTAGCCCAACGGCCCGCCCAAGGGATGACTCAAGGGAGCACCAACACAACCAAGCTGCCTGCTGGAGTCACAATGGGGTGATGCATTAACCTACCCACTGCCATACAACACGAACGCGGGCGCCAATAACGTTGGAACCCCCATCTCAACGCCTCCGAGTCGTTAACGAAAACGAAACGCGCATAGGGGCCCCGGCCGTGACCAAAACGAACCGACCACAGGGACTAGGGAGAGCTTAAGTAAATACAAAATGCAACCACACGAACTGCCCTTATCTCTACCATCGAGCCCCCAAGCGCTGAGCCCACGTTTACACGCCAAGAATCGCGGGCCCCACGGCCCACCCCCCAGCAGCGGCGAGCAGAAGAAAGAAAATAGCTCCCAGCGCGGCACCCGGCCGTAGCACAACTGCATGGGGCAGGTCCCTCCCGATATCCCCAATCCCCCAATTCACACAACAAATCCTAGCTGCCCCCGGCGGGTCCCAGACAAATCAGGAGCCCACGACACAGACCAGACCAGCCTGCTCGGATCCGAGACGCTGACAGAGTCTCCCGCTCTACCGGTAATGGAACCCACCGACAAGGGCGAACAGACGAAAGCCACTCGAAACGGGCAACGTGTCCAACTGCGACCTCCACACATGACCGACCGATCCCCATTAAGACCTCCTACCGTAGACACTAGAAATGGAGCCCACCGCGGAATAGAAAGATTTATCAACATCCGCGAATTACACAAGGCCAAGTTGACCACGGCCAGGGCTGCACACAATTTTATTCCCCTGCAAGGCAGCCACATCTTGGAGGACCCGAGGAGAAGTTGCGCGTAGCCCTTAGACCCACATGGCTTGGGTTTCCTTCGTAATAAGCGCCTCACCAAAACCCAGCAGCGCCCACATCCCGAGATAATTTACAGCCCTGGGCGTACTAGCCCGCTCAGGCACGCTTCCCGTCGCACTCGCCCAATGCGCCACTCTAGACTCTCCTTACCCTACCACGTTCCACAAGGAACTTCCCGCCAAACAGTGACGGAACAGGGAGGAGGCGGAAACAACAGGCCCTTGACCAAGCCCGTATACCTGCAACCACAGTATGACTCCGGGGGAAGAGCGAAAGTCTCACGACGGGAGGCCCACAAAGGCCGAAATCAAGGTAACGGCAGAGCCCCAGCCGTCCAAATACACAAACGACAGAGGCGGAGTGTTCCAGGCCGACCTCTCGCGATCCACCGGCTCCATCGAAAGCAAAGCGAGCGGCGACCCATACATCCACCCCCGATTAAATTACACCCGCTGCCTGCGGAGACCCCGCAACACCCTGGCCACGCCCCACCCTCTCTTGCTAACCTCCCCCCCACCCCCTCCAGAACACCCCACATCCAAAACAAACCATCTACGAATCCCACAACCAACACACCGAAAGGCCCCCCGACCCATGCCTACATTACAAAACCCCAGGACTGGGCACCCCCTGGGAACACCCAACTCGTGGAGGTTTCGCGGCCAACATCACCAGCCCGCCCCGGCATGCTTTCGGCACACCCCCCCCTCCCGGACGGCAGTGTACAATGAAAGTCACCCCGAACCCTTGCCCTCCCCGGCCCACAATCTGGGGTCAGGACCTGGCCGCCACACCCCCCCTACTCCATTAACAAAGAACCCCGGGTGCAAACCTAGGCTGGACCCAATCCGATCAGCTCCCCAACACCCTGCCCATACCAAAGGGTGCTTTAGGCGGGGCCTGTCTCTTGGAGACTCAACTGGGGGAGGGGCGTCTTCCCCACCCGCTTTCTACTAGGGGGACGACCCCCGCGCGCAATATTTGTCAAGCTCGCGCGGGGCGGTTCCTAGTGTTGTCTGGGGTTAACGGTGTGGCGCCATGGCCTTGTGTGTAGAGGACCATGTGTGTGTGTGTGTGTGTGTGTGTGTGTGTGTGTGTGTGTGTGTGTTTATATACATGTATAACATGGTAAAGTTTATTTAATTAAACACTTCAAATTTCTGCTGGGAAAAAAAACATAGCGGAAGTCTTTCATTCAATGAAAAAAAAAAATTCTGTCACAACGCTAAGAAGTTTCACTTCCAACATGCGTGCTAGGCACACACACCCTTTTTTTCTTAAATTCAACTCGATGCCATTTTTTTATGAGTTTTAATATACTGATAATCCTTTCCTTTCTATAGAAGGTTTTAAACACTTTCCCGTCAGTGCAAGATCTTTCTAACACTTTCTTGTTTGTGATCATTTGTTGCCAATATTCAAAGTAGTTTGAGCTGCAAAATGTAACAGTAGATAATGTTAACTTAGTAATATAAGAATACATTGTAGCCGCTACACTAGCTGAAGGATTGATTGAAACTGAAAGGCAGCCATTTAGTGAACCCTGGGAAACAGGATCTTTGCTGATCGTTCTCAGGAGAACTAATCGATCGGCAGCTTAGGTAATTCGTTTTCAATAAAGGTCATCAAAAGCTGTACACATTAAAAGAAAGCGACAATAAACAAATGTAAGCCAATGATCAACTAAATAACCTAACTAATAGACCAATAATGATAAACTTATAATAATAAACGGCGGGTGCATACTAAGGACTGGGGTAATAGACAAAACAGAACAGAAGAGAGAACACATAAGTACTCTCAAAAAGAATCCAGTTTGTAGCACACAACCTTGTTCTGTATATTAAAACAAAAACGATTTATTTTTGACATTTTTAAACTGCTTGGATTGCCTCCTTTTAAACCTTTGATGAAGTGTGTGATTACTTGTAACTTTTGTAAAGATCAATAGTTCTGCAGCTGTTTAGAGTGATAGAAAATGCGACACTTGCTTTCTCAGCCAAGTTATATGCACCATGGATGTTTACTTGTCTTTTTTATTTATTTATTTTAGTTCGGTTTGGGAGCAGTAAGATCGATAAGGATCTTCTAGATCGAATAGAGAAAGTCACCGGACAGAAGCCACATCACTTTTTACAGAGGGGTATTTTTTTTTCACATAGGTATGTCATTTCCCCTTCAGTACAGATGCCATCTGATGTTTTATTGAGCAGTGAATAAAATATTGTCCTGCACCTCGACTGCATTATCGTCTAAGCAAAATGCGTAGAATCCATCTAACGCCAACTAACGGGTCTGCAGCGTATCAGTGTGTTGTATCATTGGCTTATAATGAGAACAAAATATTTTAATAGGTTTCTTTTTTAGGTTTTGAAACATTTTCTTAAAAACATGTATAAGGGTAATCTAGTCATTGCCAATAAGTAACTTTTCCCTCCGTTATACTGCACTTGCTTCAGTTACTTACATGATCCGCTCTTCCCTGTCTTCCTTATACTGTAATATTCTGCAGATGGTGTCACAGGAATGAGGGATTTATTTTAAATATGGTAATTTGTATGTATCTTGCAGTATCATGTTGGTTTAGTGTATACATTCTCTATCTCTCTCTATTTCATTTATAAATGCCACAAAAGACCATACAATTGGTGCAATAATAATATACAAATAATGTGTGTCCGTGTTAATGTTACCTTGCCCTAAATATGAGCAATATGTGTGGGATGTGTTAATCATTTGATCTGAGTAGCCAAAATATAGAAACTGTATTATTAGAAATTGTAATATAAGGCATAACTATTTTACTTTGACTGCACATTGTTTTGACTACAAATAATACAAATGAACCCTCATAGTTACATTTATTGTGTTTTTTTTTTTAGTTCTCGTTGCTCAGATCCAAAGTACATTCTTTGCAGTTCTGTTGAAGGGCAGTAGAATGGAATTCTAAGCACTGGGCACATTTCAATGTATTTATATGGACTGAGCTATTCGTTTCATTACTGCTGCTAATGCAAAGTTACCTGTCCAGTTTACTGCACCACGTCTTTGTGCTATGACTGTCCGGTGTTATTACCACCAGCAAAATATGTTTGTTTGTTTTACTCAGGGACATGCACCAAATCCTCGATGCCTATGAGAATAAGAAGCCGTTTTACCTTTATACGGGCAGGGGTCCTTCTTCTGAGTCTATGCATGTGGGCCACCTCGTCCCCTTTATCTTTACAAAGTAAGTCGGATATGCTGTTTCTTGTTACCATGAAACGTTGTTGGTCACAGAGAAAATTTCACTTTTTGTAAAGTGGTTTTGTAGGAAAGACTTAAAATAGGTATTTACCTTTTGAATGTCTGGTATCATCTGGACAAGAAATGTATGTAGTCTGAATTACTCGACGACAGTCTCCAAGTACACATTTTACATTTGGCTTGTAAGGGAAATACAATATCTTTATATACAGTACTGTAGATTATAAAAGATTGTTGAATATAAATTAAGGAATTATTGGCACGCAGCTGTTTCACAATACAGCATTTCAGAACGACAGGAAATTCTTTGAGGTATGTGTTCTGGTGCCTGTTGAATCCGTTTGTACGTTTAAGTAAGATGCTGTGTATGCCTGCATAATGTAATACCTGTATTTACCTTTTGGCCTTCCTTGCATTCGTAGGTGGCTACAAGAAGTTTTTAATATCCCATTGGTTGTTCAATTGACCGATGATGAAAAATATCTGTGGAAAGACCTGACACCAGAGCAGGCTTACCAGTATGCAATAGAAAATGCCAAGGACATTATAGCATGCGGGTTTGACATCAATAAAACATTCATATTTTCTGATCTTGAATACATGGGGTAAGTGCATGCTATTTTTAATAATACGAAGGTGCTGCTTACAACACTGGGAATGCAAGTTAATATCTAGCTTTTGTAACTGACCAATGCAAGCTCATTGTTGCTTGCCGTAATGTGTGGGGGGGGGGGGGGGAAGCAAATCTTGAACAATTCTTTAATTCAGATATATAAGTACTGCTTCTCTTTCTGTAGGTCCACTTTACGTTCCCCCCTGCACCCCATCCCTCCCTCTCCACCCCCCGTCCCCCTTTCCCGACCCCTTAGCTTGTAAGTACATGAATCTCGCAGTGTCCCTGGGGCAGGACAAGCGGGTCCGTTTGGCGAGTTTGCGCATTGCTCCTGAAGCGAATGCATCCAGCAGCTTCATTCTGCATTAAATTGCCATTACACACATTACATGTATTTCCATTATTACACTCAATTGTCTGTATTGTACAATGCCCTCATAGCAGTGAAAAGTAACAGAAAAAACTTTTTTTTTTTTATTATTATTTTTTTTAGAGTGTAACTTGGTATTTCACATTCTTTTTGTGGAAGTGTGACACAGAAACGTGAATATGAAAAACATTGTATTGATATGACACATCAAACTGCTGTAACAATATGTGTGTAAGAATAAGAGGACAAATTACATTATGTTACATTATATTTTAGTTATAAAATGATGTTAGATATTACAGGTATCATTCTGATATTTTACCCTCCTGGGCATATCTTGTGTTCTTGAGGCATTCCTTTTACTTCATCATTCAAATCATCCTTCTGGACCTGCTTTCATTAACCTCTTCTTTTCTGTTGGAAAGCCTGCTGGTCTCACAGCTCTCTGAGTTTTCATACCCGTTTTGGGGGGGTCTTACTCTCTGAATTAACTGTGTTCAATTCCTATTGGTTGGGAAGATCCTAATCAATCTCATTCCCAGCTAAACTGACAACAGGCTGAATGAGGAAAAACTGGTCTGTGTGGCTAATTTGCTGCCTAGAATTTTCATGTCCCCATTGTAGATACAACTGTTGTTTACCATGTCTTTGAAGTACAGTACAGTTTCTCACATTACTGAGCAGGATGTTTATTGAAGAGTAAATTACAATCACTGTTTGAGCTGCACATAGTATCTTGCCTTCTGTTCACACACAGGCATGTAAGACACAGACATATATAAATATATATTCAACATATACTATACACACACACACTTTCTAGGTCAGACAGTTTGCAATATCAAATCACAGTTTATGCTGAAATTAAAGACTTCAATTCTGACAATTCCCCACTTAGAGGGCAAACGACATATAAAGGAGAGATCCTCTCAATTACATGAATCTGCAATCTGCAAGTATATGACATAACTATAACTTAACACATACACATCACCTATTGGATGTTATACACTAGATTATTTATTGCTAGGATACCATGTAACCTTCAGTTGGTTTTATTCAGATTTGAATTGTATTATGGTAAACTGGCACAAGACTGATGTGATACCGATCAATCTACAATTTGGGATACAGTGAGGAATAATCTGGAGCGCAGTCATATACAAAATATAAAAAGAAATGCATACATAGTGTAACAAATGTGTGAAGTCCACGGGGGTTTATGATATAGTATCGGTATCAAGTGGACAATGCCACTACTCACATGTCCATGTGAGCATGAAGTGCCTTGAAAGGTATCTTTAGGGATATCCCTCAAATCACTTCTGTCTTCCTTGGATCTTGCAATCAAGTGGTTGGGGGAAGGCAGGTGTGTAATCCTC
>WSYH01009717.1:0-25133 GCA_036426205.1 Ascaphus truei | reverse complement strand
GAGACACAGAGAATGGGGAGAGGGACGGACACACAGAATGGGGAGAGGGAGAGACACAGAGAATGGGGAGAGGGATAGAAACAGAATGGGGAGAGGGACGGACACAGCATGGGGAGAGGGACGGACACACAGAATGGGGAGAGGAACGGGCACAGCATGGGGAGAGGGACAGACACACAAAATGGGGAGAGGGACGGACACAGCATGGGGAGAGGGACGGACACAGAGAATGGGGAGAGGGACGGACACATAGCATGGGGAGAGGGACGGACACAGAGAATGGGGAGAGGAACGGACACACAGAATGGGGAGAGGGACGGACACAGAGAATGGGGAGAGGGACGGACACAGAGTATGGGGAGAGGGACGGACACACAGAATGGGGAGAGACACAGCATGGGGAGAGGGACAGACACACAGAATGGGGAGAGGGATGGACACACAGAATGGGGAGAGGGACGGACACAGAATGGGGAGAGGGACGGACACAGCATGGGGAGAGTGACGGACACACAGAATAGGGAGAGGGAGAGACAGAATGGGGAGAGGGACGGACACAGAATGGGGAGAGGGACAGATACACAGAATGGGGGAGAGGGAGGGACACAGAATGGGGAAGAGAGACAGAGAATGGGGGGAGAGGGACAGAGAAGGGGAGAGAGAGAGAGACACACACACAGAATGGGGGAGAGAGATACACTGAGATAATGGGGGAGAGAGATACAGACACAGAGAATGGGGGAGAGAGAGACACAGATAATAGGGGGAGAGAACTAGAGAATGGGGAGAGAGACAGAATGGGAATGGTGGAACGAGAATGGAGGGGTGGGAACAAACAAACAAACATTCACACACTTAAGGACCCACCTCTATACACACAAACACACATTGCAGCCCCCACCTCTGTACACACAAACACACACTGCAGGGCCCACCTCTGTACACACACAAACACACTGCAGGGCCCACCTCTATACACACAAATACACACTGCAGCCCCCTCCTCTATACACACAAACACACACTGCAGCCCCCACCTCAATACACACAAACACACACTTCTGCCCCCCACCTCTATACGGACAAACACACACTGCAGCCCTCACCTCAATACACACACACACTGCAGGGCCCGCCTCTATACACACAAACACACACTGCAGGGCCCACCTCTATACACAAAAACACACACTGCAGCCTCCACCTCTGTACACACAAACACACACTGCAGGGCCCACCTCTATACACACAAACACACACTGCAGGGAAAACCTCTGTACACACACACAAACACACACTGCAGGGCCCACCTCTATACACACAAACACACTACAGGGCCCACCTTTATACACACAAACACACACTGGAGCCAGGGTTTCCACCTTCTATTGAAGGCTAACCCGGAGATAACATTTTTTAGATCTTTTTATTATATATTTATTTATCTTGCCTTTGGTTGTATCCTCCCCTCCAAATTCCATCAACATGGCTGCGCGACGTCACGTAATGCCCATTGCCATAACAACGAGCCGCTCCGTGATGTCACGCGGCATCAAGTTGACATGACTACGGGACGCATTATGGCGCCGAGGCATCAAGTGATGCCACATTGTCATGGCAACATGTCACCGCCTGATGTCAGTGTCTCATTGTCATGGCAACGGGTGCGTCACGAATGTGTTTTATAAATAATTTTTTCATGTGTCGCGGTTTTTCATTGTGAAAATCTGGTCACCCTATTGGATGTCCCAAAATAAAGAGAAAAACTCAACGGTGCGCATGTGGTTCCTTAGTCTCCAGCCCTTTAATGTCACTGTGGGACACAGGGCCGGTCTGAGACAGGGAAATGCTGATGGGATTTCTAGGGTGCACGGCTTGATGTCCATGGTCGCTCACCCCAGTAGGGATGAGCTGGGGGGAGGATATGTGAGAGGAAAGGTGGTGAAGCTGTAGAGGGGAGGTATATACCTCCTGCTTTTGCAAACTATACTTGGCCCTACTAAGGGTTAAAGGTCCCAGGGGAGGTTTTGCAAATTAAGCCAGGTGCAGATCACCTCTCCTTAATTAAGAGTGTAAGAAAGGTCAGGCTGGATCGGTTCTCCCCTGTCCCCTTATATCAGCTAAGGCCAGGTCCCCGCTGTGGCGGACGCTGCAGGGACAAGAGCCGCCCCACAATGGGACCGGGCCCGCTGCGAGGGGGGGGCACCGCACTGCGCAGACAAACTCCTGCTCTCAAGAAAATTGAGATCAGGAATTGCGATGGTACGCTAGGCCACGTCCCCCAGTGGTTCAGCCAATGAGGGCGAACCTGGCGCGTGACGTCACGGCCGCGCCCCGTCACTCCCCAGTCTTACCCCCCTGTCTTTCCCCCTGCAGCTCTCTGCAGACCGGGGGACTCGGCTGCACGCGCCGCCAGCCTCGCAAGCAGCGGGGCCACAGCCTAAGGCTACGCTTATAGTGCCGGCGATGCGACGGTCGCTGGAAAATCAAATAGAGATGACTTCCAGCGATCACGACCAATCCATCGCTCCGTCTCGCCATCGCTTCGTCTTCGGCTGCAGCAATGCATTTGTTTTGCCGTGATGTCGCTGTCATCGTCGCCGGCACTATAAGCGCAGCCTAAGGCTAAGGCCCCGCTGCACACGCCCGCACGGCTGCCGCCGGCCGCAGTGGGACCAAAGCCTAAGGTCTGGTCCCCGCTGGCTACTGCAGGGCCTGCTGTGGCGGACGCTGCAGGGACGAGAGCCCTCCCCTCAATGGCGCCTGGCCCGCTGCGAGGGGGGGCCACAGCGCTGTGGCGAGAGTTGCTCCTGCTCTCAATAGAATTGAGAGCAGGACTCGCGATGGAGCGCTAAGCCACACCCCCTGTGGATGAGCTAACGAGGGCGAACCTGCCGGGTGACGTCACTCCCCCGCCATGCCCTCCCCCCCCCTCCCCCGGTCTCTCTTCCTGCAGCTCACTGCAGACCGGGGAATCGGCTGCACACGCCGCCAGTCTCGCGGGCGCGCGTGCTGCGGAGGCACTGGGGCCTCAGCCTAAGAGAGCTGGATGCTACAGACAGGCACTGGCCTGCAACAGGTTTGGTTTATGATATCTGTGTTTTATTGTTTGGTAAGTGGGAAAGCCACCCAAAGATAGCTAGAGAATTGCTGTCTAGTTAATGCTCAGATAGAGCGAGGATTTATTTTGATTCTTTTGTTTGTCTTGATTTTGTCTGCTGGAGTGACAAAGAAAATAAAGCCTTTAAACCAGAGCTGGATGGTCCTGTGACTGTGCTTACCCTAAAAGACAGTGGGATTTAAGGTTCCCAGACAAGAACCCTTCAGCCAAAAAGGGTATTTTGTCATAGTGTATACCTGTATTACCCCTCTGGGCGTGTATGTGTATACCGGTATTACCTCTCTGGGCGTGTAGGTGTATACCGGTATTACTTCTCTGGGTGTGTATGTGTATACTGGTATTACTTCTCTGGGTGTGCATATCTATACTGATATTACCTCTCTGGGCATGTATGTGTATACTGGTATTACTTCTCTGGGTGTGTACTGCTGCGGCCGAGTTTATTCGAGCATTTGCCCGTTCTCGGCCGCAGCAGTTACCTGGCGCGCGCCGGAGGGTGCCGGGCGCGCGCCGAAGCAGCGGAGGAGAGGCCCGCCGATCGTGGCTTCCCCCTCTCCTCTCTGGGTCCGCCGGGTCCCCCGGAACCCCCTGCCGCCGTCCCCCACATCGCGGGACACCAGGGCTCCCTCGGGGAGCCCTGGACGTGCGTGCAGGGGGCGCAGGCACCCGATGACGCGTGACCGCGCATCGGAGACGCGCGGCACGCCGAGGGGCTGCCACTTGCAAGCCGGGAAATCTCCCGGCTTGCGGTACTGGCCACACTGCAATAAAGTGTGTCGCCAGTGTATGTGTATACTGATATTACCTCTCTGGGCGTGTAGGTGTATACCGGTATTACCTCTCTGGGCGTGTATTTGTATACCGGTATTATCTCTCTGGGTATGTATGTGTATACCGGTATTACCTCTCTGGGCGTGTATGTGTATACCGGTATTACATCTCTGGGCGTGTATGTGTCTACTGGTATTACCTCTCTGGGCGTGTATGTGTATACCGGTATTACCTCTCTGGGCGTGCATGTGTATTCCGGTATTACCTCTCTGGGCGTGTATGTGTATACCGGTATTACCTCTCTGGGTGTGTATGTGTATACTGGTATTACCTCTCTGGGCGTGTATGTGTATACCGGTATTACCTCTCTGGGTGTGTATGGGTAGGGTGACCATTTGTCCCCCTTTTGCCGGACAATCCCGGTTTTTTGTGTCCTGTCCCTGTTCTCTGTCTGTCCTGGATTTGTCCTGGGTTTTGCCCCTGGTCCCGGTATGTGGCGGTGAGGAGGATGCCGTGCAAGAGCAGGTAAGTTTTTTTCCATGTTGAATGAATGATTGCCGGGGGGCGGGACGTAGAATGCTAGCCGGGCCGCAGGGGATTGGCTGCAGGTCATAGAGTGCCAGGGGAGGGACTTCCACTTCCTTCTGCAGAGCAAACGTGGTGTGTGTGTCTCTTCCCGCTCCTGGCTCCTCTGTCGGCTGCGCAGTGTCTCCCCTCTCTGCCCGCCCGCAGTGATAGGAGGTGGGTTTTTGTGCATTTGACTCCAGTCCTGGCGCTCCCTTCCCCCCGCCCCCCCAGGTCCCCTTGGTGCAGGGGCGGGCAGTGGTGGCTGAGCGCTGTGTCCCCCCATTCTGCCCCAGGAACCCGTGGCTGCCCGCCCGGGGTGATAGGCTGGCCGCCGGGGGAGGGGGTGCGGCAGTTTGTACCTTTGCGTCCCAGCGCTCCCTCCCCTCCCCCTTGGTGCGGTAGATGGGCGCGGGGGTGGGTGCAGGGGGAGGCGGGGAGCCGCCTGCTCGTGGCTGCCTCTGTCTGTACTCCACTGTGTGTGTGTATCAGTGTGTGTGTGTACCAGTGTGTGTGTGTGTACCAGTGTGTGTGTGTGTACCAGTGTGTGTGTGTGGACCAGTGTGTGTGTGTGTGTGTGTGTGTGTGTGTGTGTACCAGTGTGTGTACCAGTGTGTGTCAGTCTGTGTGTGTGTCAGTCTGTGTGTGTGTGTGTGTGTCAGTCTGTGTGTGTGTGTGTGTCAGTCTGTGTGTGTGTGTGTATGTATCAGTCTGTGTGTGTGTGTCAGTCTGTGTGTGTGTGTATCAGTCTGTGTGTGTGTGTATGTATCAGTCTGTGTGTGTGTGTATCAGTCTCTGTGTGTGTGTATCAGTGTGTGTGTGTACCTGTGTGTGTGTGTGTGTGTGTGTGTGTGTGTGTGTGTGTGTATCTGTGTGTGTGTGTGTGTGTGTGTGTGTGTGTATCTGTGTTTGTGGGTTTCGTATCTGTGTATGTGGGTGTGTATCTGTGTGTGTGGGTGTGTATCTGTGTGTGTGGGTATCTGTGTGTGTGGGTGTGTATCTGTGTGTGTGGGTGTGTATCTGTGTGTGTGGGTGTGTATCAGTGTGGGTGTGTGTCAGTGGGTGTGTCTCCATCCCTCGTCTCCCTCTCCCCGTCTGTCTCCCTCTCCCAGTCTGTCTAACTCTCTCTCTCCCTCCCTCACCCTCTCCCTCACCCTGTCTCCCTCACCCTCCATGTCTTATCTTAACTGCCGTATACCTACACCGAAGTAACCTATCCTGCTTTCTTCCAGATCTGACTCAAGCTTCACACGGGAGACATCGGAAGACAGGTAGGGAACACCTCCCCTCCTCCCCTCCAGTATAGTACCTTGAGGGACTGTGGATCAGGTAAGATCCCAGGCGGGATTGCTACTTTTGAAATTGTGAAGAGCGGGCATCCTGACACTGGTTAAGGGGTTGAAAATCATTCAGCTCTGGCTTTTTTTTTTTTTCGATTAGTGAGGTACACACACACACGCACGCACGCACGCACCAAGGACTAATTGTAGTAAAGTATAAGTGTACTACAATAAATAAACTGTTTGTAAAAAAAAAAAAAAAAAAATTTGTCCCGGTTTTTCATTTTCAAAATCTGGTCACCCTACTGCCCTGGCAAGTAATCAGAGTTACATACAGTATGAAGAGCTGTGTATATAAATGCATTCAAATGAGTTCTTTGGTGCACCAACATTTTTAATTATAATGTCTGCTTACAGCTATGTCAAATGTCAAATCTCTTGATAATCTGATTTCTTATATTTGACGTAGCAAGAAAATCAGCTGTCATTCTCACAAGATAATAAAAACAAACAAAATAATGACAGGTTAATGACTGCTCAAAACCCCTCTACAGAAAACCACCTTAAACACTCCTAAGCAAAAGGTCCACACAAAAAACCCATTGCCAATAGTTCTATCATTTATTACGGACATAGCAGAGGAAAACGTTTTTCAAGTATTGCCCATTTAGGCCTGACGTGGTAAGTGGCAAAAAATATATCTCACTAACAGGCAACCAACCTATAAGGCCCAGAAGATTGGCAGGATTTTCCCTCCCCTTATGCCACGTAACCACGGAATTCAATGACACTGAGTGACATTGGGCAGTTAGTCTTTAATTGGGGGAAGCTCAAGTGGCGTGATCCAGGGCTACCAAGAGACGAGGTTTTACATTTTGCCCTAATTAATACATACTGTACTTAATCAATTAGTGTTGCCTTAATCATTAGTAAGGCAACTTGCTTAAGTTTGTATTTTCCTGATAACCTGGCATGTGGTAGCCCTTAAAGGCTGAATATGAGCAACCCTGATTTAATTAATTAATTATTATAATTATTATTATAATTAATCATTAATATAGTGACGGTAGGGGAAGTGGGGCTCAGCATACTAAAGGTTAAGCCCGCTCATTTGCCCCTACCAGTCAAGATGGTGACCCAGTGTACCAGGGTCAGAGTGGCCATCTCAGTCTGTAAAATGGTGGACAACCGTTTTAATAAATTAAGCTATGTTAGCTATCTGTGTAACTTTGTTTATTATGCATTCACATATTCCTATGTGTCTCTGTGTGTCTCAATGTATGCTTGGGCCACTATCAAAGGTCAAGTGGCTAGCACACAGTGAGTCAAGGACTAGCCTATGTATTGGGCCAGGTATAGTGTTGTGGGACAAAGGGGAGTTGGGCTGGAGGTACAGATGTAGCACGATTCATCTTCAACTTGCGCGGCACTTGGAGCAAGTGGAGCGCGGTCTTGGTGTGGCCGTGATGCGGCAAAGTGCATCAAGGCCTAGCGCAGGGGGAATTTCCTGTGGTACAGGCCCCAAGATGGGGTGCCAGTATCTCCTGCAAGTTTAAATGTCCCGGTCACGTGACTGGGATGCAAGAGATACCCGCACACAATACGGAGGCCTGTACCTCGCGAAGCAGGAGGTCCCTGGATCTGAAAGTAATGCGTTTCAGCTCCCTAGGCCCCCTGCTTCAATCCTACTGTATTTATTACAAACAAAAATTTTATTTTACATTTTGAAGAGCTGTGTGGGTAGACACAGAGAGGGGCCACTTCTCTATGCTCTCTCTGTGCAGCTCTTCCAGTAGCCCAGTAAGATTAACGCAGCAGAGTCCCATTCAGAAACAGAGACCCCCACTGTGTTAATCCTTACGGGAAATTTCCCCTGCACTGGGCCGTGATGCGCTTGGCACTTGCTCCGTGGTACACCCGCTGCACAGGGTGAAGAGGAGTCACACCTATACCTCCCACCCAACTCTGCTTTGTTCTACAACACTATACCTGGCCAAATACAAAGTGACTCCCTGTGTGCTAGCCATTTGACCTTTCATAGTGGCCAAAGCATACAAACAGTCACACATACAGTAGACACATAAGAATAAATAAATGCATAATAAATTAAGTTACACAGATAACACGGCTGTCCACCATTTTATAGCCTGAAATGGCCACTCTGACCCTGCTACGCTGGGTCGTCATTTTGACTGGTAGGGGCAGCTCTTCCAGACTGGTGCGGCCTGGTAGGATTAACGCAGCGGGAGACCCTTCCAGAAGCAGGGACCCCACTGCGTTAATCCTTATGGGAAATTAGTGTACTAAGTTTTGGGTGTGGAGAAGCCGCAATCGGGTCGTAGTCAGGCTCTGTTCAGCTGCAGTTTCCTTGCGCCCAAAATTAAGGTACAGTAGATAATATCTGTATGGAGCTGAAATCGGGGAGCGATGCCTGGGTCTTAGCCCCATCGCCTAGTTCCCTATTAGTCGGTTCATGTTTCCCTCTCCCTGAAGCCCAGCCCCTTTTGGCCATTTTACAGCACTGTGTCAGCCCTCAGTGTCAGGAATCGGTGTTCTCCACGCTCCCCACACAGGGCACTCCATCCCCGCAGGGAGCCCCTGGACACAAAAAACTATCCTGCCTTACCGGCCTCCACGGCTCCCCGTCCCTGCCGCCGTCGCGGGATCACTCCTCTCGGCAATTCCTCTGCTCAGCGCCGGGCGCGCCCACGCCCTCCTGCACGCACACCTGCACCATCCACTTGCTCGGTTCACGCGTGTACACGAGTTACGGAGCACGCTCAGTCTGCACACTCTTCTTCCCGTCCCCCGGACCTCAGGCTCCGCCCCCGCACACTGCACGGCCATACTCAGGTTACCAACAAGACTCACATGGCCTGTTATGCCTGCACCAATCTGCAGTGTCTCCCTGTAGCTCTTCCTGTCCCGCCTCCGTTCCTAATTGGACCTTCCTGCTTTATCTAACTCCTCTCTGCTCTCAGTCTTTGCTCGACATAGTCTCTGTATGGAAGTACTTCTGGATTCTCTCAGTGTTTTCACAGGTTCTGACGCAGCTCGTACGACTACCCCCTCTGGCTCTCGATCTCGGCACTCCTTGGATAACGCTCACTCTGGTAACCCCTTGAACACGGCTTGGACTACGACCTATCTACACTCTCCACTCCCTGACTTCGGCAAGGCATCCTTCACTCTATCTCTACAACCGGTACCGGCAAGTATTGTCTACCTTACCACACCTGGTCTTGGAACGCTTCATACCACACTCCGGACACGCTCCCTTTGCTGCGGGTGCGTGTATTACCACTTCCCCCTTCAGCTCAGGGGACGGGTCTGGTCTGCGGGCAGCACCGGCGTAACATTATGTCGAGCCCACAAGACGCAGACCAGACCGAACTAGAACAGTTTCTCTCTAATCTGCTTCAGCAAAAACAGGCCATGGCGGATCAAAT
Organism: Ascaphus truei; assembly: GCA_036426205.1. Taxonomy (NCBI): domain Eukaryota; kingdom Metazoa; phylum Chordata; class Amphibia; order Anura; family Ascaphidae; genus Ascaphus; species Ascaphus truei. Next base: position 15,948 of record WSYH01009717.1, on the reverse strand, counting down.
TGTGGCACTTACACGCCAGGTCGCAGTACTCTCAGACAGGATACCGACCGCGACCCCGCCAGATGTAAGCCCCCACTCCGCAAGCGCAGTTAGCAGCTCAGATGTAAGGATTCCTCCCCCCAAGCCTTATGCAGGTGAACCGCAAGATTGTAGGGATTTCCTAAACCAGTGTGAGGTGCAGTTTGAAATGGCCCCCCATCTCTACAATACTGATCGCAAGAAGGTAGCCTACATTTATAACCTCCTCACTGGTAGTGCCCTGGCTTGGGCTTCCCCGGTTTGGGAGCGACGTTCTGACCTTACCCAAGATTACCCGGCATTTAAAGCCGAGTTTCAACAAGTATTCGATTCCCACGCTCATCGGGAGATGGCATCTGTTTCTCTCCTCCAGATCACTCAGGGACGGCGAATGGTGACACAGTATGCTGTGGAATTCCGGACTCTAGCAGCCGAGACTAACTGGGGACAAGAGGCTCTCGTCTCCGTATTCTGGCAAGGCCTGGCAGATCCCATCAAGGATGAACTCTCTCGCCAATCCAGGCCGGAGCAATTGGAGGTCCTCATTGATTTGGCTGTCCGAGTGGATCAACGTATCCAGGTACGCCGTTCAGAGCGTCAGCGCACTCGCTTCCATAACTTTCAAGTTCCGTTCTCCAGTACTCCCAGCAACACTCCTGCTCCCCCAAGTGCTACCATACCTCTTCGTCCTGCACTGGAGTTGCCAGAGCCAATGCAATTGGGGGTACAACGCATCCGCACACCGATACGGCAGTTCTGCCACGCCGGGGGATTGTGTTTCTACTGCGGATCCATGGAACATCTGGTTCGGGAGTGTCCACTGCGTCCGGGAAACGGGAACACCCAGTGAGTACAGAGGGGCTCTCGCTGGGTGTAATTTCTCCACGTCCCCTTTCTAAAGGTGAACTCCCTAAAAAACTTACATTTCCAGTCTCCCTTTCAGGCGATAAGTTCAAGACTTCTACCGCCGCTTTCATTGACTCAGGAGCTGGAGGAAACTTTCTCTCAAGGCCATACAATGTTTTTTAGGGTTCGCTAATTAATATCGTAAGTTTATACGGAGTTTTTCCACCATTGTGGCACCCCTTACTGCTATCACCACAAAAGGAGCTGATCCTTCTGATTGGTCATCCGAGGCCATCTCCGCCTTCGAGACACTCAAGGAAGCCTTTATATCCGCACCTATTCTCCGTCATCCAAACATTGAACTTCCCTTCGTCCTGGTGGTCGACGCTTCTGATTGTGGCGCTAGAGCCGTTCTTTCTCAGAGACCCACGCCCCAAGAGTAGTTACATCCCTGTGCATATTTTTCCAAGAAATTCTCGTCTGCCGAGAGGAACTATGACGGGGGTAACAGGGAACTTCTGGCCATGAAGATGGCTCTTCAAGAGTGGAGACACCTGCTGGAGGGGTCGAAAGAGCCGTTTACTATTCTCACGGACCACAAGAACCTTCTTTACATAGAGAACGCTCGACGCCTTGGTCCACGACAGGCTCGTTGGGCTCGTTCGGCGCCCAGTTACAAACCAGGGGATTTGGTATGGCTTTCCTCTAAGAATATCCACCTCAAGGTACCATCTCCTAAACTGGCATCTAATTTCCTGGGTCCCTTCCCTATTTGTGAACAAATCAATTCCCGTGGCATTCCGGCTCCAACTACCACCCAGTATGAAGATTCCCAATGTCTTTCATGTGTCCCTCTTAAAACCATTTATCTCCAGTCACTTCTTTCTGGATCAGAGTCGTAAACCGGATCCCATTACTGTACAAAATAATGAGGAATACGAAGTTCACTCTCTTTTGGATTCTCGCCTATCCAGGGGTCAGCTCCAGTTCTTGGTGCAGTGGAAGGGCTTTGGCCCTGAAGAGAGATCCTGGGTACCTTCAAAGGACATTCATGCCCCGGCCCTTCTTAAGTCCTTCAGGAAAAAGTTTCCAGAGAAACCGTGCTTGGACTGTCCTGAGGCCGTTCCTGAAGAGGGGGTACTGTCAGGAATCGACGTTCTCCACGCTGCCCACACAGAGCACTCCCTCCCCGCAGGGAGCCCCTGGACACACAAAACTATCCTGCCTTACCGGCCTCCACGGCTCCCCGTCCCTGCCGCCGTCGCGGGATCACTCCCCTCGGCGATTCCTCTGCTCATCGCCGGGCGCACCCACACCCTCCTGCACGCAAACCTGCACCATCCACTGACTCGGTTCACGCGCGTACACGAGTTACGGAGCACGCTCAGTCTGCACACTCTTCTTTCCGTCCCCCGCATGGGAGTCTCCGCCCCCGCACACTGCACGGGCATACTCATGTTTCCAACAAGACTCACCTGGCCTGTTATGGCTGCACCAATCTGCAGTGTCTCCCTGTAGCTCTTCCTGTCCTGCCTCCGTTCCTAATTGGAACTTCCTGCTTTATCTAGCTCCTCTCTGCTCTCAGTCTTTGCTCGACTTCAGCTCAGGGGACGGGTCTGGTCTGCGGGCAGCACCGGCGTAACACTCAGTCTCTGATTGACTCTTCGCTGAATGGTCAGCACACAGTTTTCCAAGTTTTCAGATGGAGGCTGGGGTTCTATGTAAGCCAACACCGATCAGAGTTCCACAGTGACCAGAGACTAACTTGAAATACGCACTGTGACCTCGAGTGGTGATCCCGAGTTATGGGGATATCCTGAGATGGACAGATTGTGGAGGCATCTGGCAGTGCCCAGCACCTACAGAGCTAGGAGCTCCTGTAATGCCCTGCCTTGGTGAGTTATAACCATGTCTCTGTATGGTGTTGCTCCGTCTTGTCAGGGCTAAACTTGTGAAGTCTACTTCCTGGACTATAGCATGGGATTGCCCTGGCCTATAAGAATGCACCTCTCTATTTCCTTATGGCTTCACAACTTTCTTCCTACTTAACTGGAGTAGACGGTGCTGTCCCTATTTCTGCCCTTATTTCTGTTTTTATTTTTTTGATTTTAAATAATAAACTAGAGCAAGGCAAGCTAAAGGCAAAAACTAGTCTTTATCCAATCCTGCTCCGGTCCTGCTCTTGTCCTGCTTTCAGTCCGGTGTCCTGTGTCATTTGTCCAGTTTTCTGTATCCTGTGTGCTCTTTTGTTCCTGCCCTGACTTTGGTACCGGACTACTGTTCCTGTTTCTGCTGCACCCCTGGTTGAATCTACACTTTGGCCTCTCCCTGTGGAATTCCCCCCTGCAGACCTGATTGTTTGTGAAGCCGATTAAAATGTTTTTTTGTATCCACCTGGAGACTCATAGCTGAGATCCAAGAAATGTGTAATAAGTTGCAGACGCTTCAGGGAGAATGTGATCTCTTAGAGGCTGACCGGGTTGTTTGCCAATACTATGTCAGTATTTTGATGAGACAAGTGCCTGATATTTCCCTTGTGGATTCCAAACCTTCCAATTCAAAGATAAGGTAACCCCCTCCCTGTTTCCTGTGCAGTACCTGCTGTAATCCTTACTGGTTGTAAGGCTCTCAATTCAGACAAGTTACTCTTCCAATGTTTTCCATACACTATGGTAAATCGTTCTTGTTGATTATGGTGTACCATCTTTGGGACAACACAACGTACCTCTGTTTCTCCTTCACTATGTGATATCCCCACATTGTGTGGTATCCCTATTTTTTATTCTAAAGCCCTAGCTTTAAAGGCTTGTTCCCATTTTTTTGATTCCCCTGCAATGTTTGATATACCTATTGTTGATTCTAAAGCCCCGGATTTAAAGGCAAATTTCCCTTCCTCTGTATTCCCTGCAATATTTGATTCCCTTGCTACTGGGTTCCCTGCCGTGCCTGATGTCCTTATTACTGATTCTAAATGGCCTTTTCAAGTAGGTTTGATAACTTTGTTGACATCTCGAATGGTGTGGCATGTTCCCACCGAACGGTCTGTCATTTGTGTTATCACGTATTCAGAAAGAATCTGAAACCATTTCCACAAGTCTCAAACCGTGAGGTAGGAAAATGCCAAACCCGTACGACGTAGCAGCGATGTGATCTCAGCCCCTCTCAAAGTTCTCCCCCGTACGATCTGGCCGAAGTCTGTAAGAGCTGCATAGAGAGCTGCACAGAGAGAGCTACCTCTCCCTGCACAGCTCTCACAGGTAATCACACTGCTTTTATTTACATTTTAATACTAGTGTATGGGAGCAGGGGGTCTCCGGAGCTGAACCACATTAATTTCAGGTCCGAGGGCCCTCTGCTTCCCAAGTTACAGGCCCCGGTATGGGGTGCCAGTGTCTCCTATGTGTTTAAAGCTGCATGAAGGATTAGCTGTACTGTAGTTCAAAGACATGACATATTTTCAACAGGCAGGTCATCATAATAATTTGATCCCCACACCCCCAAATACATAAAAATCACACAAATCAATCATGTGCAGTCAAACGCAGTTTGCAGTATAAAGCCAAGAGCACAGATTGAATATCGTAATATCAAGATGGTTTAGGCAGGCATGTGGAGAAAGTAAAAATAAAAAATGACGAGGAAAAAAAAATGTTTTTTTTTTTGGTCACTCACTGCTTGAACAAGCAGTGGTGAAGTTATAGACGGACACATGCGCAGTAATCATCAGCTAGCTCCCTTCCCAAAGAGGACTACACGCAGGCGCAGAGAGGTCATGCTTGGCTCGGGACGATTAAAAGCACAAAGACAAGCTTTTGAAAATGAATGGTTTTGGAGAGGTGTAGATAAGAGGTTGAAATCCTTGAGCGAGCCTTGTGTGTGTCTGCGGGGGGGAGGGGGTGAAGCTGCATGAAGGATTGGCTGTACTGTAGTTCAAAGACATGACATATTTTCAACAGGCAGGTCATCATAATAATTTGATCCCCACACCTCCAAATACATAAAAATCACATACATCAATCATGTGCAGTCAAATGCAGTGTCGCAGTCAAAAGCCACAGCACAGATTGAATATCGTAATATCAAGATGGTTTAGGCAAGCATGTGGAGAAAATAAAAATAAAAGACGAGAAAAAAAATATATATATATATTTGTTTTGGTCACTCACTTTTGAATTTTTTTTTCCCCAATGAGCATTAATAGTCAACACAGAATAAATCAAACCAGGCTCTGCACTGCTACATTACACACGCAGGAATGTGATGACAGGAATGTGATTGAAACCAGAAAGACACCCATTCAAAGGAATGGTGTGGGAGAGGTTTACTGTAGATAAGATAAGAAGTTGAAATACTGCAGTGCAGTAAATTAGCCTGTGTGTTTGCGGGGGCGAGCGCGGAGAGAGCGCTGTATACAGTATGCTGAAATGTGATACTGTTACAGTACACGCCTATGCGTTTCAACAATGTTCAAATGAGACATACAGCACTGTACATGCATGTATAAATATGCAAATTTACAATTACTGCGGGCGCACACACAGACTGTGTACCTACGTAGGTTGAACTGCTACAGTATTAGACTTTGAAGACAACAGCTCGCGAACGCCCACCTGAGTTTTTAGATGGTATTGCAGACAGCGCTAAGAATATGCTAATATTACGAGCGCTAAAATACCGGAACATTTTCTGGAAAAAAAAATATACTGCATCTGCCCGCGGTTATCAGAGTTGCGCTGCTACGGCCGCATTAGGATAAAGGCGGCCGCAGCTGTAGTGCAATAATGTTAAAAAAATGCTTTTCTAAAAACTTAAAATAAAAACAATTGGAATCACACTCACGAATTCCCTCTTTAAATTGAGCAGTGTGACTGTTCAGGCTGTCACAGCCCCTTTACGCTGTTCCTTGTGCAGAGTTGATGTCTTCGGTAGATGCAAGTTATGTCTGTCTTTTCTTGGAGGTTTCCCTGTGTCTGCGTGTATCATCTGCTTCGGTGTTCGTCTTACTGTGACTTCAGCAGTCTCCACGGCACTCCCCCAATGTATGGAAGCCTTCTAGGAAAAACACCTCCTGTGTAGGGCATTACACGGAACGAAACACTCTTCTCCACGCTCCTCACTTTCCTCTGCTCACAGGGAACTGCGATCAGCTCTGGTCCACACTGCACATGTGTAGCTCCGCCCCACGCATTTCTCAAACTGCTGTTTATTTCGTCAGGGGCCCCTACAAATATATGTATACCAAATACATGGTTTCAAATACATCGTTACATTAAGTGAAAAGGGTTATACAGTACATTACATACAAGACATCGCATGCACATTTAAAGATAATATATATTATAGGTGTATATAACTGTTACAGACCAGATTAAAATGTGAGACACCTTTAGTTTTGAAAGAATTTAGACTGGTGGCGGCAGTGAGAGTCTCCGATAGACTGGTCCAGTTGTGGGGTGCATGGTAAGAGGAGGAGCGGCCGGATACTTTGTTGAACCTTGGGACCATGAACAGTCTTTTGGAGTCAGATCTCAGATGACAAGTATTGCATGTGGTAGGGGTGAAGACCTTTGTCAGATAGGCAGATAGCTTGCCCAGAAAGTATTTTAAGGCAAGATAAGAGAGATGAACTTTGCGCCTAGACTCAAGTGATGACAAATCTAGTTCTTTGAGCATTTCGCTTTGATGTGTGTTGTAATTGCAGGCACTTTTCATTTTGGTCAAATGTTTGTACTTTGCACCTATTTTGCGTTGTATGCATCTGTTTGCAGTTTGGAGAGTCAATAGGAGGAAATGTAGAGAAGTTAATCAATGCCCATTTTTTCAGAGGTTGTATCAAATGCTATAATTAAAAAGGATACAACAGGAGTTAAAAAATCAAAGAGTGACTGGGTGGGTGGGTGACTGAGTGACTTGACTTGACTGGGTGGGTGAGTGGTTGACTGAGTGACTTGACTGAGAGACTGGGTTGACTGAGTGACTGGGTGGGTGGGTGGTTGACTGAGTGACTGGGTGGGTGGGTGGGTGACTGAGTGACTGAGAGACTTGATGGGTGAGTGACTGAGTGACTGGGTGACTGGGTGGGTGACTGAGTGACTGAGTGAGTGGGTGGGTGACTGAGTGACTGGGTGGGTGGGTGACTGAGTGACTTGACTTGACTGGGTGAGTGGTTGACTGAGTGACTTGACTGAGTGACTGGGTGGATGGGTGACTGAGTGTGTGGGTGACTGAGTGACTGTGTGGGTGGGTGACTGAGTGACTGGGTGGGTGGGTGGTTGGGTGACAGTGACTTGGTGGGTGGGTGACTGAGTGGCCTTTGACTGAGTGACTGGGTGGGTGGGTGACTGAGTGGCCTTTGACTGAGTGACTGGGTGTGTGGGTGGGTGACTGAGTGACTTGACTGAGTGACTGGGTGGGTGGGTAGGTGACTGAGTGACTGGGTGGGTGACTGAGTGACTGGGTGGGTGACTGAGTGACTGGGAGGGTGGGTGGGGGATTGTGTGGGTTTGAGTGAGTGACTGGGTGGGTGGGTGAGTGACTGAGTGACTGGGTGGGTGAGTGACTGAGTGACTGGGTGGGTGAGTGACTGAGTGACTGGGTGGGTGAGTGACTGTGTGTGTGTGTGTGTGTGAACTTTGGCCCGTCACTCCGCCTCAGGCCAATGAGAGGTGTGCGGGGGCTGGCGGCCAAGGGAGCAATCTCATTGGCCTGAGGAACAGGACAACCAGACATGCATACAACACTTTCAGAAATATATATATATATATCAGTACCGTGTTAGCCGAGCTTCAATAATCAAAATTTCATTCATTGGAACATCGCCGGAAGAAGAGATCAGTGTATCTCGAAAGCTCGCACAAATAAAAGCATTTCGTTAGCCACTGAACGGTATCGTCTATTTATTTTTTGATTATATATATATATATATATATATATATATAGTGAAAATTACCTAGTGTGCGTATAACCACAGTGTATAAATATCAATTGCATACAACATCAACCAATATTAAATAGATAAAGGGGAGGTGCACCCAAAATTACCTGTCCCTAAAACAACTGCAGCAAACAAGGTCCACGACCCCACAAAGTACCGAGTAAAAGAGTATATGGAAGAATGACCTAGGCGCAAATGAAAGAACAAGGGAGAGGGAGGAAAGAAAACATATGGTAGTATGTCTAATCAAGCGTCACAAACAGATGGTGAGAGATATACTCACCCTTAGGTGGAAAATAAGGGGCTGAAGAAGCCGTATCTGGTGAAACGTTGGGTGATTACTGCTGGCGGCGACACAGTGAGAGGCGAGACGTGGCGAGAGACCCAGCTGAGGAGTTCCCTTGGATGAGATCAGCTCCAGAGCGAGTGAGCTGAATTGGCGAAATCTCGCGAGACTTGGAGCAGAGCACGTGACGCGGAAGTGTGCGGTGGTCATACGCCGGTACACAAGCAATACGGTGAGGAAAGGACTCCAAATCAGGTCTATACTATTGGACATCAGTGGGTCGGGGCTCAAACTGAATGTGAGAGACTCAGTTTGGTTAAAATCTCTTTAATTGCCCATTTGTACACTTACACAGTGTGAGTATTTTATTCATGTGTGTTTTTTAATAACACTGTGTTGCACTATATATGTTCCCTCTCTATCCTCATGATATGGTATTCATCTGAGATCAAAACTCAATCAAGAAAGAAGGCAACTGACTTCTTTACTAGAGTTAACTTCACAGTTCCAGATCCCAATTGTGTGGATAAAGGCTCTTATTTTCCACCTAAGGGTGAGTGAATCTCTCACCATCAGTTTGTGACGCTTGATTAGACATACTACCCTATGTTTTCTTTCCTTCCTCTTCCTTGTTTTTTCATTTGCGCCTAGGTCATACACATACACATACACATATATATATATATTTGGGAGAAAAGAGGGACCCCGCATCCACAGGATAAATAATTGCAACTAAAGACCGACACTAGAATTAGATTAATATTCAGTAATATGTCGGTGGTGCTAATAGGGCAAGTAAATAGGCTAGGAGAAGGAAAGGGCCCTAACTAAACAGCACTCTAGTTTGCTTATCAGTACAAAATGACATAATCTTTATTAGGTGGTTGTCACAGAACAATAGTTAAAAACAAAGCACAGAAAATTAAAAAGGGCATGGATCCCCTGTACGTAGCAGAACTTGGCAAATCCTCCCACAAGTATATCCCAATGGGAACAAAACCAATGTCAAAATTGACAAACAATAGCACTCTAGAGTACCTGACAAGGTGAACACAGTAAAGCTGATAACAGGCCAAAGTACGGTGGCTATGACTACTGTAGGTGGTCAATTCACATAATAACAGCATACTCTTATCCCCATAAATCTCAAGGGTATTAGTACAGTGACACAGTATGCAAAAAGAGTAGAAAAGAGACACACAATATAAAGCCAAAAGAGCACACCCTAGCCTGCAGCAACGGTTGGTAATACATCACCTAATGTCAGGTACACTGCAGATTGGAGTGGGAGACAAGGAGCAAAAGTTCAGAGTATGATAACGTGTCCCAAGAGGGGGACAAATCAGGGGATCCTGCCTACTAGACCTGCTTCTACGCGTTTCGGCCTGATGCCTTCTACTGGGAGTGGTGATGTAGGCAGGGTGACATGCATGTTTAAAAAGGATATCTAATTAGGCTAATGAGTATAATCACCTGGTGAGATCAATCAGTATACTGATGTGCAAAGAACAAACAGGTGTGTGCATGCTCAGGTTGCTATGTGAATCTATGGGTGTCTTTATTTATGGGCCAATGATGAGGCTATGTAGTAAGAACGCCCTCTCCCTCAAAAGAGGGCAGTGCTGGCAACTATACCTTCGTATTGCGTCCTGCACATGCGTATAATGTAATGTGGAGTCATCCACTAAGTGGCTGTATAACTCACTTCTATAACGAATCCAAATTGGATGAATTGCAAGTGGTTATGGAGCCCTTTCTCCGTGAATTTAAACTTAAGGGCAATTCGTGCCACACACATGCCAGTGCGCATGTCAGTGACGTCATCATGTGGCGTCCTATCAGAAAACAAACATGTCAGATCAAAACCTGGCAGACCTGAATGCCAGAGCGCCTCACGGATGCCAATGCGCATGTCCGTGACATCATAATATGCCGTCTTTAATCAAAAACCGAGGCGCCCCAAGCCAGACCACAACTTGGCAGGCAGTCAGTTCCCTTGGTGTACTACACTGCGCACGCGCGCCTATTCGCCAGGAGGCCCTGTGAAGTCAGGGGACCACATCAAAATCACGTCACTCCCTGCGCATGCGCAGTGTTAACACATCGAACTCCAAAGTACCACACATATAGAAATGAAGCTGCAAACATAATGCATATAGGGAAGATGCCCATGCCATAGCTAGTGCGCACTCCCTATCTTGGGGGTTCATTTAGACAGAAAGTGAGGTTTTAAACACAACTGGTTAAAGCACAATAGCAGGTGAAGTACATATGAGCTATATTATATATACAGGTGGACATCTGAAAAGAAGAATTACTATGGCAAATGGCTTGAAAATATCCCCCGTGGCCAGTTTTTAAGGATCCGGAGAAATTGTTCTTTGGACTCTGACTATCTGGCCCAGGGGGATGTTTTAGTCAATAAATTCATCAATAAGGGATACGACAAGGATGTCATCACCCACACATTTAGACAAGTAGGGGCTTTAGAGAGAGGTGAACTATTGGAAAAAAGCAAATCAAAATTTATGAACAACTAGCTGAGAGACCCGGCATTGCCCGGGATGTAATGTTCCCGCTCCTCTCTTTCTCTTCCCCCCTCTCTCTGTTTGTCCCCCATTCACATCAATCCAGTCTCCCCCCTCCCTCCTTTACAGCTTCATGCAGTGTGTGTGCGCGCGCGCGTCAGTGAGTCTGACGCAGAAACACAAACACACACAGACTGAGTGACTGACGCACACACAGTCAGTGTGTGCGTGTGTGTGTGCCTCAGTCAGTGTGTGTGTGTGCGTGCGTCAGTGAGTCTGACGCAGAAACACAAACACACACAGACTGAGTGACTGACGCACACACAGTCAGTGTGTGCGTGTGTGCCTCAGTCAGTGTGTGTGTGTGCGTGCGTCAGTCAGTGTGTGTGTGCGTGCGTGCGTCAGTCAGTGTGTGTGGGGGTGTGTGCGCGCGCGTCAGTCGGTGTGTGTGTGTCAGTCGGTGTGTGTGTGTGTGCGCAGTCAGTGTGTGTGTGTCAGTCAATTAGTGTGTGCGCGCGTCAGTTAGTGTGTGCGCGCGTCAGTCAGTGTGTGTGTCAGTCAGTCAGTGTGTGTGTCAGTCACTGTGTGTGTCAGTCAGTGTGTGTGTCAGTCAGTGTGTGTGTGTGTGAGTCAGTGTGTGTGTGTGTGAGTCAGTGTGTGTGTGTGTGTGTGTGTGAGTCAGTGTGTGTGTGTGTGAGTCAGTGTGTGTGTGTGGTGCTAATAGGGCAAGTAAATAGGCTAGGAGAAGGAAAGGGCCCTAAATAAACAGCACTCTAGTATGCTTATCAGTACAAAATCACATAATCTTTATTAGATGGTTGTCACAGAACAATAGTTAAAAACAAAGCGCAGAAAATTAAAAAGGGCATGGATCCCCTGTACGTAGCAGAGCTAGACAAATCCTCCCACAAGTATATCCCAATGGGAACAATACCAATATCAAAATTGACAAACAATAGCACTCTAGAGTACCTGTCAAGGTAAACACAATAAAGCTGATAACAGGCCAAAATACGGTGGCTATGACTAAGTGGTCAAATCACATAATAACAGCATACTCTTATCCCCATAAATCTCAAGGGTATAAGTACAGTGACACAGTATGCAAAAGGAGTAGAAAAGAGACACACAATATATAGCCAAACGAGCACACCTTAGCCTGCAGCAACGGTAAGTAATACATCACCTAATGTCAGGTACACTGCAGATTGGAGGGGGAGACAAAAAGCAACAGCTCAGAGTGTGATAACGTGTCCCAAGGAGGGGACAAATCAGGGGATCCTGCCTACTAGACCTGCTCCTACGCGTTTCGGCCAAGAGCCTTCTACTGGGAGTGGTGATGCAGGCAGGGTGACATGCAAGTTTAAAAAGGATATCTAATTAGGCTAATGAGTGTAATCACCTAGTAAGATCAATCAGTAGACTGATGTGCAAGGAACAAACAGGTGTGTGCATGCTCAGGTTGCTATGTGAATCTATGGGTGTCTTAATTACTGGGCCAATGATAAGGCTATGTAGTAAGAATGCCCTCTCCCTCAAAAGAGGGCAATGCTGGCAGCTATACTTTCTTAGTGCGTCCTGCACATGCGTGTAATGTAATGGGAAGTCATCTACTACGTGGCTGTGTTACTCACTGTAGAGGGAGAAAGGGGGTGGCCCGGTATTAAAGGGGTTGCACCCCAGTTGGCCACCCCGGACCGCACCAGGGAGACAAGGGGTTAACTGGACTGAGGTCCAGAAATGTGATTTAACCCTTGTTATGACCTGTAAATGTATTTTACCCTGTTCCCGTTCCATTGTAATGTCTGTGTTAATCAGTGTCTGCATCACACACACACTAGAATCCATCCGGGAACACAAGGGTTAATAGTTCTTTAATGATTATAGCTCTTTGTGTAGTTTTCCCGCCTTTTCAGGCACCATTTTGCAGGTCCCCATTGGCTGCCATTAGGGCTCAATGCATTCCAATGGAAGATTGTGCTGTTTTAGTCCTGTTTCCTGTAAAGACCAGCAGGTGGCGTCCGAGAGGGAGAGCAGCGGTTTCCCATTGAAAGTCAATGGGCCCATTGACTTCAATGGAGATGCCTCGAGGTAACCTTTCCAAGAACAAGTTGGCTGCCGTCCAGACCACAAACCGCAAAGCGGATACAATGTCTAAAAAAAGAGTTACAATCACTTGAGTCAAGTTCAAAGTAATTGATGTGGGAATAAACAGTTCTAGGGCACCTAGAAATAAAATTCTTTTTGCCCCTAGTTCCGAGGCTTCCCCCCACTCGACCACCACTGGGTCCCCGAATCCTGGACCCCCGCTAAGGGTCGAACCAGATAGAGCGAGTCGCGCCATAGGCTTTGCCGGCGGCGGCAAAAACGGCTCTGAAAAATGACTAAGTGGAAAAAACTGAATTTTGGTATTCCATAGCTCCGGTTCCGGAGGGTCCAGCGGATCAGGGTTTGGGGTATCTGTAGCCACTGCTCCGGCATCACTGCAGAACCATCCTTGACCCGCTTGGACCAACCCGACGGAGTATGGACCCCCTTGAAGTTCGGGACTTTTCCCATAGACTTCAATGGCAGAAAAACCCCATTGACTTTAATGGCGGCGATTTACCATTGAAAGTCTATGGCGGAGCTGCCCGTTGTTTTCAATGGGGATTTAGTGAAAAGCTGAGATTTCTTTTTCAGTGGAGATTTTTGTATTAAAATTATTTAATGTGCATTTGTGTAACTCCGGTTCCTTAGGTCGTAGCAAGTCGCTTTTTGGACCATATGGTGTCCCAGTTCTGGCAATGCGAACTAGGAAGTTTGGACTTGCTAGACCCAACGTAACCAGATATTTTAATACATCTATGTTTTATGCTTAATACTGTATTCTAAGGTATGGATAAATTCCAGAGGAAATTTCTTTGGCCATAATGTAGCAGATGGCCGGAGAGGCGACCGAATGTCTAGGACTTAAGTATTGTTCAAAGAGTTTTGTCACCCTCACTGTTTATCCGAGGCTCAAACCAGAGCAGTTCTTAAGTGTTCCATTTAACACCTTCCAACAAAGGTTTTCCTGCCATAATGCCAAATGGGTAGAATGGCTGGCATTCCATTTGCATATGTGGGGCTACAGAAATGAGACCCCAGAGTTCTACTGCGCCTTTGCCAGCTAGCAGGGGGGCATGTGTTGAAATGTGTTCCCATGTTAAAGATTGGCTGGAGGTAATTGAAAACCAATCACCGGTGCTTAATGTTACAGATAGAGGGACAAAAGGTTTATAAACTGCTGTCCACCCATATATCCTTTGTCTTCGTTTGCTGATATGGTTACCTGCTATCACCTGAATGATTTCCTGATTGCTGAGAGAAATGCTACATCATACTTCTCATTCCCCAACCCCTAAATCAGTGTACTTCTTGTTTGTTACTGTATTATCTGTTGTGTTCACCTTTATTCTAAGGAATAAATACAATTTATTATATCTTAAGCCTCGTTCAGTTCAAACCCAGTTATTTTTGTGTAATATTAATAAGCCTGTGGAAGCTATCGTCACACTCACTTCTGTAACAAATACATATTGGATGAATTACAACTGCTTATGGAGCCCCTTCTCCGTGAGATTAGATTCAAGGGCAGTTCGTGCCTCACAGATGCCAGTGCGCATGTCAGTGACGTCATCATATGGCGTCCTGTCAGAAAACGAAGCGCCCCCATGTCAAATCACAACCTGGCAGACATAAATGCCAAAGCGCCTCACGGATGCCAGTGCGCATGTCCGTGATGTCATAGTATGCCGTCTTAAGTCAAAAACCGAGGCGCCCCAAGCCAGATCACAACCTGGCAGGCAGTCAGTTCCCTTTGTGGATTTCACTGCGCACGCGCGCCTGTTCGCCAGGAGTCAGGGGACCGAGTCAAAATCACGTCATTCCCTGCGCATGCGCAGTGTTAGCGCAACGGGACTCAGAAGTACCACACATATAGACATAAAGCTGCAAACATAATGCATATAGAGAAGATGCCAATGCCATAGCTAGTGCGCACTCCCTATCTGGGGGGTCATTTAGACAGAAGGTGGAGTTTTAAACACCACTGTTTAAAGCACAATAGCAGGTAAAGCACATATGAGCAATTGTATATATACAGGTGGACATCTGAAAGGGAAAATGAAGGTATGTTATGGACAAAGGGGATACATACATGGTTCCTCACACAGCAAAGGAATTTGGGCTTTTCATAAGCATACAAAGTGTGCAGAGGGAAATAATCCATAAATGTAACTGTACATAACCGCAAGGATGGATATTCCTGTAAAGAAGACATCGCTAATGTCTCAAACATATAAATGAACATAAGTCCTTATACATGAGTCAATCAAAACCTATAATTGTGTGGAGTCTAATTCCATCCGGATCCATTGAGAATAACCTTGGCTTGAAGTAAGAAGCATAAAATGTAGCCGGATTGTCCCTTGTTAGGAATTACACAAGATGTTATCCTTAAAGTTGTTCGTCTCATGATAAAGATAAATGATGTTGTATCTCTCCAGGTTCACCATAAGGACAATCACTTCTTCCAATGATGTTCAATCTTAGGGTAGAGTGTAAATATGTTGTAATCTTCTGACAGACTTGCTGTATAAGCTTGTATACAGGAAATAATGGCATGTAGTTCCCGGATAGAATATAGATAAAGTCCAGTCTTCTGGCGGCCTTGTAGCATGCAAACCCAGGACTCTATGGCAAAGCAGGGAGAGGGAGGGAGGGGAAAAAGAAGGAGGTGTATGAGATTCTCATCATAATGCATACGAGATCTACATATGGACATCCGATATAACAGAGAAGTGTGCTGAATGGGCTAAAGTAATAGATGGATAACCAGCCTATAAAAATATAGAGAAGCCCAGGTAGTCGTTGAGACCCCGTGGAATCATCGAGTCCATTTGAACAATCCACCTGGACTCCCTACGCAGAAGTGCCTTCTCTAAGTCGCCACCTCTCAACCCTAAGCGTACCCTCTCAATTGCAAATGCCTGTAAAAGGTTTGGGTCAGATGCATGTGCCAGAAGAAAATGCCGGGCTACCGAGGTTATTTTCTTAAAATTTTGGAAGTCTCTTGGTGCATTTTTAATATTCCTCACATGTTCGAGGACTCTAAACCTAAGTTCGCGTGTAGTCATCCCTATATAGGGAAGCCCACAAGGACAAGTAATGCAATAGATAACGCCCTTAGATTTGCATCCGAGATATTCTTTGATTTTAAAAGTGTTTGTTTTAGTAAAATCAGTAAACACATCTGTCTGGCACATGTATCGACAACCTGAGCAATTTTTGCAATTAAAAAAAAACCTTTTTTC
>WSYH01009716.1:0-20000 GCA_036426205.1 Ascaphus truei | reverse complement strand
GTTTGTGTTTGGTAGTGTGTGTTGGTCGTGTGTGGTGTGTCGTGTGTGTGTTTGTGTGTGTGGTGTATATATATATATATAGGAAACCAGCTGTCCTACCAAGGAGACAAAAAACAGCACTCAAGGTATATTGCAAAAGTGTATTTGAAAAAAAGCAGGCACATATAAATCCAACGTTTCGGTCCTGTATAGGACCTTCCTCAGGGGCGTGCTGAAGAACACTGCCCAAGGAAAACATATATACCCATCACCCACTTGTGTGCATAATCAAGAACCAGCTGATTGTAATTAAAAACGGGAGTACTGTAGGCGCATGGGAGCCCTGTCATCACTGTGCAGCAGCTCAGCCTCACCACTCCTCTGTTTACACTTAGCTATCAATGCCAGACACACCGCACATGTGCGCCTGCGGGTGGAGCCAGTGAGCACACCAGTCATTCTAAGGCATCCCCCATTGCCATGGCGACGCAACTAAAGCGTCTGTAACCATGGGAGTGTAGGCAGAAGCAGACTGCAATAGGGAGCAGGGGCACTGAGCCGTTTGAACATGATGACGTCACATCACCAGCAGCAACAGGTCCTGTAACCAAAATGAAAGTGCAGTATTAAAAACACATGAAGAGGTGAAAATATATACTCCAGATGCACAGTATTACTAAAAATCACTATCAATAGTGCAACAATAATAAATATACTAATATCACTCTAACATGCTACCAAGAGAAATGAATAGTGAATGCAGATTTGCTTGTAAGAGTTTGAAAAAGCAGACATAAAGGAAAGGAAGGAACAGGAAGGGGGAGTGGAGGAAAAGGGGAGAGGGAAAGGGGGATGGGAGGGAAAGGGGGGAGGGGAAAGGGGAAGATGGAGGGAGGGAAAGGGGGGGAAAGGGGGGGAAAGGGGGGAGGAGGGGAAGGGGTGCTAAGGAGCAAAAATGGGGTCACATAATAAGGCAAAAATAAGCCCAAAGATGAATACAGAAACGGATAATTCTAACTACACAGAAGTGACAGATGGCAGTAAGATCCCCAACTTTAACTCATAAATGTATCTCCCTACAATGATACTACTGTTGCTACAAAAAGCAACCCAGTTTAAAATCCTCATTAAGTCCTCTGGGTGCCATAGTATCAAGTTCATAGATGAGCCTTGTTTCCAATTGCAGTAATAATTTTCCTCTGTCACCACCACGAATGGACGTGTGCGCTTGCATAATAGGCATGCACCTCAGCGTTGCAAGGCTATGCTTAAAGTTTTTAAAGTGCCTCGCAACTGGTTGCAATTTATGGTCCTCCAATCCAGTGTTGTCGGCCAATGCCTTCCTAATAGATGATCTATGCAGACTAATCCGCTCCTTTAGCATGCGCGTCGTTTTACCGACATAATATAGTCCGCAAGGGCACCGGATAAAGTAGACAACATATCTACTTTCACAGTTCATATAGTCCTGAATAAGGCGTGGTTTGCCACTATGGGGATGTGAATACTGCGTGCCAAGAAAAAGGTATTGGCAGTTGGTGCATCCATGGCATTTAAAGACACCTTTTTTCTTACTCAGCCAAGTTGTAGGTTTACCATATTTTTCCACCGGGTCTGCCCTAGTTAATGTATCGCCGATATTTCGCCCTCTTCTGTAGCAAAATAGTGGGGGACGCTCAAAATTCTTGCCAATGGTGGCATCATTCACCAATATATTCCAGTGTTGTTGGATCGACGTCTTAATCATTCTTGATGCAGTACTAAATGTACTAGTGACATGGAACCTATCTTGCTTCTGTGCATTCGAAGAGGGCAGCAGGAGCTGTTCTCTGGGGACATCCTTGGCTCTCTTAAGTGCTGCATCAAGGTCCTTACATTCATATCCCCTCTCCTCAAAGCGTTTATACATTTTCACAAGGGCTTGATCACGCTCACCACTATCACTAGTAATCCGGCACACTCTAAGAAACTGGGAGTAAGGTAACCCTTTCTTAAGAGGTATTGGATGATGGCTGGTTGCCAGGAGGAGTGAATTCTTATCAGTATCTTTCTGATGTATCCTCGTCCGAAGTACTCCTTCAGTTAGATATACTTCTGTGTCAAGAAAAACAACCTTACTTGGACTATAGGTCAATGTGAACCGTATGGTGGATGCAATTTGGTTCAAGTAATCCACAAATGCAATCAGTTCTCCTTCTGTACCGTCCCATAGAAGGAAGACATCATCAATGTAGAGCATATATTCAACAATGTGTTGTGACAGAGGTGCGTCATGGAGGATATGCGTCTGTTCGTATTGATGCATAAAAAGGTTAGCGTATGATGGGGCCATATTAGACCCCATCGCCGTACCCATTAGTTGGAGGTAGAACTTATCCTCAAACTTAAAGTAATTTTTGAACAATACAATGTTCATCAAAAGTGGTAGGAACTCAGTCGGTGGTCCTGTCCGATCTTGTTGACCCCGTAACAGCCAGTGAGCACACCAGTCATTCTAAGGCATCCCCCGTTGCCATGGCGATGCAACTAAAGCGTCTGTAACCATGGGAGTGGAGGCAGAAGCAGACTGCAATAGGGAGCAGGGGCACTGAGCCGTGTGAACATGATGACGTCACATCACCAGCAGCAACAGGTCCTGTAACCAAAATGAAAGTGCAGTATTAAAAACACATGAAGAGGTGAAAATATATACTCCAGATGCACAGTATTACTAAAAATCACTATCAATAGTGCAACAATAATAATAAATATACTAATATCACTCTAACATGCTACCAAGAGAAATGAATAGTGAATGCAGATTTGCTTGTAAGAGTTTGAAAAAGCAGACATAAAGGAAAGGAAGGAACAGGAAGGGGGAGTGGAGGAAAAGGGGAGAGGGAAAGGGGGATGGGAGGGAAAGGGGGGAGGGGAAATTTTTTTTTTGCTAAGGAGCAAAAATTGGGTCACATAATAAGGCAAAAATAAGCCCAAAGATGAATACAGAAACGGATAATTCTAACTACACAGAGGTGACAGATGGCAGTAAGATCCCCAACTTTAACTCATAAATGTATCTCCCTACAGTGATACTACTGTTGCTACAAAAAGCAACCCAGTTTAAAATCCTCATTAAGTCCTCTGGGTGCCATAGTATCAAGTTCATAGATGAGCCTTGTTTCCAATTGCAGTAATAATTTTCCTCTGTCACCACCACGAATGGACGTGTGCGCTTGCATAATAAACATGCACCTCAGCGTTGCAAGGCTATGCTTAAAGTTTTTAAAGTGCCTCGCAACTGGTTGCAATTTATGGTCCTCCAATCCAGTGTTGTCGGCCAATGCCTTCCTAATAGATGATCTATGCAGACTAATCCGCTCCTTTAGCATGCGCGTCGTTTTACCGACATAATATCGTGGCAAGGGCACCGGATAAAGTAGACAACATATCTACTTTCATTGTTAACACCCATTTGAATCACCGCATCAACCTCTCGCTTGTAACCGGTTGTAGGGTCTCCATTCAAAGATTTATAATGTTGGGTAATGTTCAATTGTCGCAGGACCTCTGTACGGTATTGGCTGTAATCCATTACTACAATACCGCCTCCCTTATCGGCGGCACGTATGATTATTTCTTTATTATCACGGAGGGCCTTGAGTGCCATTGGCTCCTCCCCCGTAAAATTGGAATAACTCCTCTTGAAGTTCCTCAAACGCTTCCTAGTGTCAGTTTCCACCAGACTGATAAAGGCTGAAATGTTGAAATTGTGTACCTGTGGATCAAAGGTACTGACTTGAATAGTTCCTCCTCGTGCCCGCCTTCCCTTGAACGTATCTCCATCCCCAGCAGCCAGTTATAAATGCGACGTTCCTTGTAATCTGAGGCTACTTGCTTTAAGCTTTTCTCTCTGCTGGGGATTGGAGAGACGTCTCAGAGGAAGGCTGGCACGAGGAGGTAACTATTCTAAGTCCAGAGTGCGAGCCAACACTGGGTATAGTACATACAATACCAGTGACACAGATCATTCGGATGGGTCCAGATGCAACGTGGCGGCGCATTTTTAGAACAGGATGCGCCACTACACGTGAAGCCACCCTCACACGATCCCGTCGGTGGCGACCGTCGGAGAGGCGGTTGGGGGAACGGGAAAAGATTTCTTCCAAGGGACTCCAAAACCAAGGGGAGCAACAGAGGGGCGATCGCAGAGGCAATGATTTCAAACATCTCCACACACCTTTTGCTAAAGTAGAGAGGGAGTGTGTAAGAAAAGGTTTGTTCTTTTATCCTACTCATACCCTTAATCAAACGTTTGATTGGGAGGTTTGACTTTCTACAAACTGATAGAAAGCTGCGACTAAAACGAATTTTTCGGAACAAGACCAATATTTGCGGCTGATGCTACTATCAGGGAACTGACAATGCACCAATTCATCAACCAGTACCTTTGATCCACAGGTAACAATTTCAACATTTCAGCCTTTATCAGTCTATGGTGGAAACGAACATAGGAAGCGTGTGTGAGGAACTCAAGAGGAGTATTCAATTTACGGGGGATTGGAGATCGGCATCATGGCCCATATGTGCACTCAAGTTTACGTTGATATAAGATAATAATCATTGACGTGCGCCGTATAAGGGATGGAGGTATGTAGTGATGTGATTCACCCATTACCGTAATGAGGTCCTGCGGCAATTGAACACACCAACATTATAAATCTTTGAATGGAGACCCTACAACGGGTTTACAAGGAGCGTGTGATGATGCGCGGTTGATTCAAATTGTGGTGGGTAACACATATTTGATAAGAGGGATTGGGAAATTGTTAGTAACGTTTACCCAAATATTCCGTACCCAAGTTATTCCCAGTTATGTACATTCTACCGAGATTCATCACATAGGCCAGACTGTTGCCCCGGGGGAGACCCAATCATCTCAGCGAGGGGATCTATGGACCCCTCACATCTGCTTCTGAACCATGTTACGCAACATTGCCCATTTTTGACTTTTGTTGCAACTTTAGTTGTTTACTAGCCCAGTTTATCATGGCCCACAGCTGTTATCAACAGATTGGTACTAAAAGTACAAGTGACCATGGTGCATTGCCTGCTTGGTTTAACTATGGATGTCACAAGCCTCTATATACAAAATCGTAGCATCGAGGCTGGATGAGGTTTGGAGGCGGCGGTGGCCACACAGTACGGCGGTCAACACAGTATCGGACATGGACCACCGACTGAGTTCCTTATATTGTAAGGAAATCCGTTCCGCGGTTTATGGTTGCCCTTAAAAACTTGCGCAAGATGTGCACGTCCTGGAACAAGTGTTGTACCTGATGTGCGCTTGGCAGCCTGGATTCACTCAACAAAGATAGTACTAACTCCTCTTTGTATCGATACCAGCTGTGCATGCAGCCAATCACTTTGACAACCTAGACTTGCATTCTATTCATTTTGGTTAGTACATCGTACCTCAACCCCCTCGGGGAGTGGGGGGGGCTCTGCTGGGCCTTTTAGTATTGTCTTCCTAAATGTTGCCTGACGATGCATGCGCATAGTCCTTACTGTGATGTCAATCTGTTTGCCACAAGCTCGCTTGTTCATGTACTCTCAGGAGTGAATGCGGAGTATTCCCTTGTGTCTGCAGCTCAGGTTTCTACGCCGGCTGCTTATTCACTGCAGCGGTTGGCCCAGTCTCTGTCTGTGTGTTGCATAGCTGAAGTAGTAATTTCGTGTTCACTTCAGCTCTTGTTCATGCTGAACTATTCCGGTCTGCATATTCACGCAGCGGTTCCACTCATGTTCTCTGTGTGAAGCAGAGGTTTCGTCCATGCGGCACAAGCTCCTGGTATTCCGCACGGAAGCGGAATGTTTGTCCCTGCGTTCTTCAGTCCACCTGGGATTCCGCAATGAAAGCGGAGTTTCCCTGTATCTTCAGCTCCTTGGCTGGGGCTACTCTTCCCTAAATCTAGAGCAGGTCGGCCTGGTTTTCTTCTCTGAACAGAGGGATTCCTAGCGCTAAGGAGCTATTGCGCTGTAGCACTGGGCACACGTGCAGCAAAGACAGGGGGTGCCGCTGGTCCTGCTTACCTTCTCGCGTGAACAGTTCAATTGGGCCTGGTCGTCGCTCGCGCAGAGGCCAACCCCGCGCTCTAAGCTAAGCGAAGGGGGCTTATCCTCGGGGCTCTCCTTGACTACATGTTGACGAACTCTTGACTGAACAAGTTATCATATGTCTCCTGCCTGACCCTGGCTATACAACGACGACGCTATGGATTCTCCAATCCTGATCCTGCGAAATATGACTACGAACTGCGCATCGTATCAGAGCTCGGGGTCTCAGGTCCGGGCTTACAAACCCCACTCAGCCCTCGCGGTTATGGTCTGTTGGGCGAGCAGAAGCGTCGACAGTATGCTCGGCCGACACAAACTCGGACAAGCCCTGTGTGGGGTTTGGTAAGTTTCTGTCTTGAAAGCTGTCCAGCCTGGGAAACAGCCATTGGAATACCAATTTCATGTGACGATAATACCCCTGATTGAAGATTGATGGTTTGTAGGTTAACCCATTTGCAAAACAAATGCGTAATGATCTATGATGAAGGGTTACCGCCTCCGGACTTAAAACAAGAGCTGGCGCTTGTATGCTTTCTGGTTACCCAGTACCTTCGGGAAAAGTGTTGTACCCTTAGAAGTGGACGAAGCCCAAAAGACTTCTTCCGGCCGGCTAGACATTTATTAAGCCAAAAAAGAGGACCCTCTCCTCATGTTGGCTGATGCTGCAAACCCAAAAACACTCATATCCTTTCCATGAATTGGAAATTTTGCATAATAGGAAAGGATCCTCCTCGCCAGCTTCTGCGGCGCTTGGCTGTATCCCTGGTCTACACGGATTACTTGCCCTGAGTGTCATGCTCCGGGTCCCTGACACAAATGATAGGTTTTCGTTAAACCCCTGTCCGATCTACGTCCCTGTGAGGTCCCCCTGGAGAATACATATGTTGCTTACCCAGCACTAATGTTATGTGTATCCGAGAAATAAGGTATTAGGTCTAATATTTATAGCTCAGAAGTCCTTCTATAGGTCTTGAGGTTTTCCAAGCTACACCTGACGAGCAGTGCCTGCTGAGGAACCTGGAGAAATACTTGTTTTCACTAGCAACACTAGGTGTTCGACTATCAGAGAATAAGTCCTTTGTATCCCTATTTCGAACCTACGAATCTGTCAATCAGCTTTCAGGGTTTCCAGCTTTAAACTGCGCTAGCAGTCCTGTGCGCTTCCCAGTCACGAAGAAAGAAGAATCCCTAAGTTCTGTTCCAGGAGTATTCGTCATTAACTCTGTGGGGAAGCACTCTGGTTTCCTTGGTAAATCACTGTTATCTGTAACCCATGGTCACGCCCCCAGCTTCACGGGAGAGAGTTCCTGGTTGTCACTAATACAGAGAGATACTATGTTACTCTCAGGCATTGTCTGCATTGAAACCCCTGTAAATTCTTGATGCTCCAAGTTAAGCCTTCGTTTAGCCTCAGAGAATGGAATCACAATGCAGACAGCAGATGGTTCTGCATTACGGGATTCCCATAACCGTTACGGAAGTCCCTAGATATTCTTGCTTAAATCACGGCTTCACTAAATGTTCGCAGTTTCGTTCCGGAGACTTCGGCTAAAGTTATGTTCTGATAACTGATTCGGAGTCAGGTTTCCTAAGATGCTCGCAGAGTTCCCTCTCCCGTGTTGCGCTGGAACGCCGGCGCCCCAAACTAGCTGTGTGTGAGCCTGCTTCCGTGCATAGTCCCACATTATGGAGTTCTGCAGTAATTCTGGTTTCCCAGACACTCTTACCAAAACCTACTTCAGAGACCAGTACAGTTATGATTCACCCCGTGTACTCTGAGTTCTCCCTACTCGTTAAGCTTAGGGTTAAAAGCATACAGTAGTCTGTATGTCCTCATGGGTTATATTATGTTCCCAGGATGTTTTTGCTGAGCACGGTTTCTCCCAAAAGTGACGCTTTTTTCATATAGATTAGTAAAAATGTGCCACACGTTTTCACTTTTAGACGGAAGGTGTCTTTTAGGTTTGAGACTTGAGATTGGGGAAGATGATATCCTTCTGATTTGACGAGCTTCCTACAAGGCGTTCCGATTGGGGGTCCCCATGATTTCTCTGCAGGCTGGCTAATCTCCTTAGGGTGATCAGCAATTGGTCACTACTTAGTACTGTCTGAGGTCACCATTGCATATCTTACAAGTCTGGGGTTAAATCTGAGCTATTAGTGTCGCATTTGCGGAAACCAAGGTCCCTATACGGTATAATATGGCCCAGCAAACATGGGGTTACCTGAAGAGAAATTAAAGACGTCTAAAAGGGTATATTTTTCTCACAGGTCCAGCAATCTAGAACTAGTATGGTTTCTAAGTCACTTATAAATACATCGATTTTTTCTCTAATCAAACACGAGAACCCTCCCACTATCGGTGAGGGGTTCCTGTGATCAGAGATTTGCACTAGAAAACACTCACCAATTCACTGTTTTTGTAGGTGAGGTACCCCTGTGGTTAGGGCCATGACAGTTTCGGAAAAGAACTCCTTGTACTCTAAGTGCCCTTATAAGAGTTTCATAGTAAGTACGCTGCTTGTTGATATCTAGGCCCGTAACTGAGGGTAAAGACTTCGCTTTATGATGGAAGATTTCCCTCCCACCATACCTGGGTCGCTTTTTCTCAAGCTACTGATTTGAAGATCCCAAGGATTCCTGATTCACTGACAAATATATTCCCAATGAAGATTGCCCAGTAGTGGGAGAGCTCTACGTGTGTTCTCTGATCCTGCCTAAACCATGGTTTTGTTCCCTCGGAAATTTTCGGTTTTGCCCCTGTATTCATCTCAGTTGGAAATATCTGTACGTATCCCCAAGATTTCGGTCCCTATGCTGGTTTACTGCTTGCCTGGTCCTTCCATATCAATACCGGGAGATGCTTCCAACCACCTATACCCTTACAACCATACATGGGGCCTCTGAGGAAAAATTCCTCGCAAATTACAACATCAGTGGTCGCCAGACTTTTTTCTGTTACAAAGTTTCCTATGGTATTGACGATTCAACTATTCGGGTCCCCGCTGATGATACTAAGAGTCCGGTATTGTATTAAAAGACTGGGCTTACTGTAGGGGTTCTCCTGCCATTTCTGCTTGCGAACCCTCTGGTCTCACAGCCCTGGATTCCAAGTCATTTTGCGAGGCGAGCAATGAGCACAGTACAAGATGTCTTCCATCCATCATATCCTAGAACGTTGTAATCACCAAAGAACGGCTCGTTACGATGCCTTTCAAACTAAAGAATTTTCAGGAATCAAATCAATGTCCCCAAGACCATGGATGGTCCTGTATGGCCGCAGTCTCCCCGGGGGGTGGGGGGGTTATCCAAAGGACTAACCACGAGTCTTATGGACCACGACTCAAACCCCAACCTAGACGGCTTCAGCAACAATTCCCGTGTCACCCAATAGAGGTGGGCCTCAGTTCGCCCGGAGGTCTAGCGTGTGTGAAGGGGGGGGTACGTATAAGGAATCGCTCCGCAGTTTACTGGTTGCTTACTTGCAGAACTGTTGCGTCCTGGACAGCTTCCTGATGTTGCTGCCGCCGGGATTCCACTCACCAAAGACTCTACCACTCCTCTGGTATCTACGGCAGCGGCAGCTATCATGAACGAGAACTGCATTAATGATTGGAGCCGACCTCACACCCCCTCCTGGGGATGGCCCGCGGCAGTAGTTGTCTTCCCATCAATGCTCACTGACGAGATAGTCCGTCCTGATGTCACTATCTGTTCTGCCACAAGCTCTCGCGTGTTACCGTCTCTCCTGTGAAGCGGCGTATTCTCCTTGTCTTGTCGCAGCTCCAGGTTTCCCTAAGGCCGGCTGCTATATTCACGCAAAGGGGTCTGCTCCGTCTAGTGTTGTAGCGAAGTACTCTCTTGTGCACCTCAGCTCCTTGTCCTGGGACTGCCTGCTATATTCACGCAGCGGTCCTCCGTTTCCGTGCTGAAAGCAGAGCAGATGTTTTTCCCGGTCCCTCAGCCTCTGGATTCTGCACTGAAGGCGGTTGTTTCGTCCCTCGTTCTTCAGTTCTAATGGATTCCTCGGCACTCTGAAGCGGAGGGTTTCCCTGTGTATCTTAGCTTCATGGTTCCTGGGGTTTACTTCTTTCCATCAATCTTAGAGAGGTGTGTCTTGGTTCCTGCGCTGTTTTTGAAGGACAGAGGATTCCTCCTAGCGCTCAGGACCTTCGCTTGTTCGCACTGGTGCACCCGGCAATGCAGCAAAGCGGTGTTTGGGGGAACACGATGGTCCTCGGATTACCATCTCATTGTGAACAGTAACATGGGCCATGGTCTCGCCCGCAGAGCAACCCCTCCCGCCTCCTAAGATGAAGCGTGGCTCCTACCTCCTGACTACGTTGCCGAACTTTGCTGACAAGGTTATCCTGGATGTCTCTGTCTGACCCTATGGATTCTTATACAACGACGACGCTTGAATTTCCCAACCTGATCTGCGACATATACTACGAACTGCGCAATCCGGACAGCGCTGCGCGGTCTCAGGTACGGGGCTTTACAACCCACACCCGCAGACTCGCGGTCCGGTCTGGTTGTGGCGAGCAGAAGCGGTTTTGACACTAATCACTTTGAGGAACCTTGTTGTTCAAATTACTTAAGTTTTGAGGAAGTTCTACCTCCAACAAGGGGTACCGGCGATGGGGATCATAGGCCCCATCAGACGCTAACTTTTATGCATCAATACGAAAGACGCATACCCTGAGCACCTATGTCAACAACACATTGTTTTGAATAGCGATACCTGATGTGTCTCCTTCTATGGGACGGTTACAGAAGGAGAACGATTGCCATTTCTGGCTATTGAACCACATGCATCCACCATACGTTTCACATGTACTATGTCCAAGTAAGGTTGTTTATTGACACGTAAGTATATCAATGAAGGAAGTAATTCGGAAGAGGGGGAGTACATCAGAGAAAGTACTGATACGAATTAACCCGCCTGGCAACCAAGCCATCATAAAGGCTGAAATGTTGAAATTGTGTACCTGTGGATCAAAGGTACTTAGAATAGTTCCTCCTCGTGCCCGCCTTCCCTTGAGACGTCTCTCCAATCCCCAGCAGCCAGTTATAAATGCGACGTTCCTTGTAATCTGAGGCTACTTGCTTCAGCTTTTCTCTCTGCTGGGGATTGGAGAGACGTCTCAAGGGAAGGCGGGCACGAGGAGGAACTATTCTAAGTCCAGACGTGCAGCCAACACTGGGAGTACATACAATACCAGTGACACAGATCATTCGGATGGTCCAGATGCAACGCTGGCGGCGCCTTTTTTAGAACAGGCTGCGCCACTACACGTGAAGCCACCCTCACACGATCACGTCGGTGGCGACCGATCCGGAGAGGCGGTTGGGGGAACAAGATTTCTTCCAAGGGACTCCAAAACAAGGGGAGCACAGAGGGGGCGATCGCAGAGGCAATGATTTTCAACATCTCCACACACCTTTTGTCTAAAGTAGAGAGGAGTGTGTTAAGCAAAGGTTTGTCTTTTATTCCTACTCATACCCTTAAACCGTTTGATTGGGAGGTTGACTTATACAAACTGAAGGGAGGAGGGGGAGAAAGGGGCACAGGGAGGAAGGGGGGAGGGGGGGAAGAGGGGCACAGGGAGGATGGGCACAGGGAGGAGAACGAAGGGGAGGAGGAGAGAGGCACAGGGAGGTGGAAGGTGGGGAATAGGGGCACAGTGTGACGCTTGTGCTCTCCATGCACAGGGAAAGGGAAGGGACCGTAGCGAGGTGGGGAGGCCGCAGGGGAGACGAAGGGAGTGAGTTGCCGTGCAGCTGGGGATCGGTGCACGTCGTCACGTGACCGCGCCGCGCGCAGGCGAATACGCAATGCGTCCGGAGGTGTGGTGCTGTAAAGAATCCGCTCCGCAGTTTACTGGTTGCCTTACCTTGCAGAACTGTGCAGTCCTGGAACAGCTCTCCTGATGTTTGCTGCAGCCTGGATTCACTCACCAAAGCTATGCACACTCCCTCTGGTATCTACTGCAGCTGTGCAGCCTATCACTGCAACCTGTACCGTCCCATAAAAGGAAGACATCATCAATGTAGCGCATATATTTAACAATGTGTTGTGACAGAGGTGCGTCATGGAGGATATGCGTCTGTTCGTATTGATGCATAAAAAGGTTAGCGTATGATGGGGCCATATTTGACCACATCGCCGTACCCATTAGTTGGAGGTAGAACTTATCCTCAAACTTAAAGTAATTTTTGAACAATACAATGTTCATCAAAAGTAGTAGGAACTCAGTCAGTGGTCCTGTCGATCTTGTTGACCCCGTAACTGTGTGGCCACCGCCTCCAAGCCTTCCGTATGCTCGATGTTCGTATAGAGGCTTGTGACATCCATAGTTACCAGCAGCAATGCACCACGTGTCACTTGTATTTTAGCCAATCTGTTGATAAAGTCTGTGGTGTCACGTATATAACTGGGCATTTTGGTAACAAGAGGTTGCAGGAAAAAGTCAAGGAATTGTGATATGGGTTGGCATATGGATCCCCTCGCTGAGATGATTGGTCTCCACGGAGGCAACGTCTGCGACTTGTGGATCTTCGGTAGAATGTACATAACCGGGATAATTGGGTACGGTTGTACTAAAAAATTTCCAATCTCCTCTGTGATTCACAAATTGTTAACACCCATTTGAATCACCGCATCAACCTCTCGCTTGTAACCGGTTGTAGGGTCTCCATTCAAAGATTTATAATGTTGGGTGATGTTCAATTGTCGCAGGACCTCTGTACGGTATTGGCTGTAATGCATTACAACAACACCGCCTCCCTTGTCGGCGGCACGTATGATTATTTCTTTATTATCACGGAGGGCCTTGAGTGCCATTTGCTCCTCCCCCGTAAAATTGGAATAACTCCTCTTGAAGTTCCTCACACGCTTCCTAGTGTCAGTTTCCACCAGACTGATAAAGGCTGAAATGTTGAAATTGTGTACCTGTGGATCAAAGGTACTTTGTTGATGGAATTGGTGCATTGTCAGTTTGCTACAGAAGAGGGCGAAATATCGGCGATACATTAACTAGGGCAGACCCGGTGGAAAAATATGGTAAACCTACAACTTGGCTGAGTAAGAAAAAAGGTGTCTTTAAATGCCATGGATGCACCAACTGCCAATACCTTATTCTTGGCACGCAGTATTCACATCCCCATAGTGGCAAACCATGCCTTATTCAGGACTATATGAACTGTGAAAGTAGATATGTTGTCTACTTTATCCGGTGCCCTTGCGGACTATATTATGTCGGTAAAACGACGCGCATGCTAAAGGAGCAGATTAGTCTGCATAGATCATCTATTAGGAAGGCATTGGCCGACAACACTGGATTGGAGGACCGACTTATCTCTACGATGTACAAAGTGGTGGTCTGTCCGAATCCTGACGCCGACGTGACATTAAAATATAGGAATAGATGGGAAAGAGATCTAGGAGACACATTAGAGGACAAGGACTGGGATTATATCATCTTGGCGGCAGCTAAGAGCTCAATTTGCACGACTTTGAAGGAGAACGCGTATAAGGTCCTGATGAGGTGGTATCTGACCACACTACGATTGTCAAAGTTTGTCAGGGGTTACCCCCCATTGTGCACTAAACAATGTGGGGAGCAGGCAGACTTGCTGCACATGCTGTGGGGTTGCACCAAGGTACTCCCAATCTGGGAAGATATCAGAAATTGGCTTCAGAGAATTCTCGACTGCACGATCCCTTTAGACCCTTGGTTGTTTCTGCTGGCCAGACGCACCCCGGGGTTAAACAGGTCGGAGCACAAATTAATTGCACATTTTGCAACTGCCCTGAGGTGCGAACTCGCAGCATTGTGGAAGCAGCCGGAACTACCAAATATCCCAAAAATCAGGAATAGAATTTGGCACGTTTGCCGGATGGAACAGTTAACGAGTCTGGTTAACGACACCGGCACAAACTTTCTCAAAGTCTGGTCTCCATGGCTAGACCTGAACGATATCCCAGGGATCAATGCCTCCAACATACTGCTCTAATAGCTCTAGGCGCGTTCTCCTTGGATGAAGTGTAGGGGACAGGGAGACATAGAATACTGTCAGCGAGAGGGGATAACTAAATTCGGAAGCGAAATGAGCAAGCAGGGGCCAGGATACATTAGAGAGATCAGACGCCAACACTACGATTGCAGTTAATCGGAGATCTGTCGGACCGGAAGTCTTCAAAGCCCAAGAGACCCAGAGCCTAGCGGGCACCGTAGCTCCCAAGATGAGCCCAGCTGAGTTGAAATCTTTCTGTGGCAACCTCCCCCCCCTCCCTTCCTCCCCCCTGGTGTACTATGACTGTAAGTCTTGTTGGTCTGTACGTAACCCCAGTATGTCTTGTGTGAGTCTACTTATAAAATGAGATGTTATGGGTACTGTTGTATAAGACAATGGGTTGGTAGAAAATGTGATAATTGTACCATGCACTCAATAAAAACTTTTTTGGTTGAAAAAAAAAAAAAACAGCACTCAAGGTATATTGCAAAAGTGTATTTGAAAAAAAGCAGGCACATATAAATCCAACGTTTCGGTCCTGTATAGGACCTTCCTCAGGGGCGTGCTGGAGAACACTGCCCAAACATATATACCCATCACCCACCTGTGTGCATAATCAAGAACCAGCTGATTGTAATTACAAACGGGAGTACTGTAGGCACATGGGAGCCCTGTCATCACTGTGCAGCAGCTCAGCCTCACCACTCCTCTGTTTACTGAATAGTGAATGCAGATTTGCTTGTAAGAGTTTGAAAAAGCAGACATAAAGGAAAGGAAGGAACAGGAAGGGGGAGTGGAGGAAAAGGGGAGAGGGTAAGGGGGATGGGAGGGAAAGGGGGAGGGGAAAGGGGAAGATGGAGGGAGGGAAAGGGGGGGAAAGGGGGGAGGAGGGGAAGGGGTGCTAAGGAGCAAAAATGGGGTCACAAAATAAGGCAAAAATAAGCCCAAAGATGAATAAAGAAACAGATAATTCTAACTACACAGAGGTGACAGATGGCAGTAAGATCCCCAACTTAAACTCATAAATGTATCTCCCTACAATGATACTACTGTTGCTACAAAAAGCAACCCAGTTTAAAATCCTCATTAAGTCCTCTGGGTGCCATAGTATCAAGTTCATAGATGAGCCTTGTTTCCAATTGCAGTAATGGGGATGCACCAACTGCCAATACCTTATTCTTGGCACGCAGTATTCACATCCCCATATTGGCAAACCACGCCTTATTCAGGACTATATGAACTGTGAAAGTAGATATGTTGTCTACTTTATCCGGTGCCCTTGCGGACTATATTATGTCGGTAAAACGACGCACATGCTAAAGGAGCGGATTAGTCTGCATAGATCATCTATTATAAAGGCATTGGCCGACAACACTGGATTGGAGGACCATAAATTGCAACCGGTGAGGCTGAGCTGCTGCACAGTGATGACAGGGCTCCCATGCGCCTACAGTACTCCCGTTTTTAATTACAATCAGCTGGTTCTTGATTATGCACACAGGTGGGTGATGGGTATATATGTTTTCCTTGGGCAGTGTTCTCCAGCATGCCCCTGAGGAAGGTCCGTTGGATTTATATGTGCCTGCTTTTTTTCAAATACACTTTTGCAATATACCTTGAGTGCTGTTTTTTGTCTCCTTGGTGGGACACCTGGTTTCCTGTTATTTTTGCTGATATATATATATATATGTAATGTAATGGGTAATTCCACACAGTAGAGTCCGTTACAGGTGGAGGCGCTGAAGAACACCGTACCAGTATACACCCCGGGCTCCCTGCAGCGGAGGTTCTGAACTCCTGTGAGCCACAGGTATTGCACCACACACCGTAACCACACATCCTCCAAGGGGGTAGGGGAAAGTGCGCTACAGTTGAAGGCGCTGCTAAGATTCTCAGACCTGGGGTGCCCTACTCAGCAGTTAAATTACTGAGACCTGAACACCATGTTTGTACCATCTAAACAAGAGGTCCGCGACTTAGCATTGGGACCGAACGTGAGTCGCCGCCACGTGCATGCAGTGGGAGATATTCCCAGCACTACTCCCGCGCATGAACTTTGCCAGTACCTCCGCCAACTCCCTGGTCTAGCCATGGCACGGGTTTTAGGGAGTAAGTATGACACTACGCACCGGCGGGCCATGTTTCTAGTGGTTGCCGATTATGACCTATGTGAAGAAGGGGCTCCAGAAGCTTTGTATTTACCAGATGCTCCAGCCACGGGCTGCCCAGTGATGTACCCAGCTCTGGCCACCCTACCCTTGACCTCTACTCCCGGACCCATTTGGTGTACCCTACTGGGCTGAGCACTTAAGTACCTCTTACACCCCGTGGAGGAGCAGTACTTCGGTAGTAAGTTCACCCATACCCCGGGTGGCATTTACTTCCAGTGCCTCGCTAGAGATACCCCACAGAACCGAAACTCCACAATCGCCATCTACTCCCACCCTGAGGAAGGACTATCACAGTCACCTATCAATGGGCGCTCTGGCTTGGGTGTAACTCTACCCAAACTAGTTGATGCTGTAACAATGTCCTCTCAGGCTCAGAATTACCAAAAGCTCAAGGCCTTCTCGGCTATAGTGCCAACACCCTTAGGAGAAGAAGGGTTTGAGACTTGGAGGGAGTGAGGAATCCGCTCCTGGGTTTTGGCTGGAACTCATCCTTGCATAGCTGTGGAGTTTCCAGACAACCCCTCCTTGAAAAAGCCCAATCTCTGGGTGAAACGCGTTAGAGGTGCAGGGGTATGCTTTTTCCCCCCTCTTTTTAACTATGCTTCATTAAAGGAATTGTTATACAGCACAGTCCAGCTTTTGCAACGTTTTTTCCTGCCTCGTGGTGCCCGCTGAATTGCCTCTCCTCAACCGGAACAGGTACACTCCAACCCCTCCTTGCTGCTGCAATCAAGAACCACCTGTTCTGGACTCACTCTGCAGTCTCCTTCATGCTGCTTGCTATGCAGCTCTGTCCCTATTGGCTGCCCATGCTATTTAGGGTTAGCCCTTCCCCCCAGGAAGTGGCTAAGCATAATCCAAGTCTGTTTGGATGTAATGGTGCTTGCTACAAGCACGCTTGTCTGGCCATTCTGTTCCTGTGTGAAGCACTGGTTCCCCAGTGCTAAGCTTCTAGTTCCTGTGGCCTGCTGCATATTTCCCTTGCAGAGGCCTTCATGCTGTCCTACCCTTACAGGGGCCCTTTTCCTATGCTGAAGCTGCTCCGCTGAAGTTCCTGCTTTCCTTTTCCTATGCTGAAGCTGCTCCGCTGAAGTTCCTGCTTTCCTTGCTGAAGCATCCTGCGGAAGATTTCCTGATGACGACCCTAGCTTGTGACCGCGACCATCGCTCCTATGCTGCCTGCCTTGACCCCAGCCTGGATAATGTTAACGCTGCTTTCTCCAACCCTGATCTGGCTATGTCTGACCACGGAATCCGCACTCCGGACCTGACAGCGTGGCGTAAGGTCGGTGCTTATACATCCCCACCTCAGCCCCGTGGTCCGGTACCAGTTTGTGGCAAGCACGATCGTTACAGAGGGTTACAGAAGTGCTTGACGAGTGGTCGTATTCTGAAGCCATTAAGCGACAGAGGCTGGTGGAGTGTCTCCAACCCCCGGCTGCCCAATTGGTACGAACAGATTGGGACACAGAAGGAGAAGTCTCTGCTCGCGAGTTGGTGGAACTGCTGACCCAGTCCTACACGAGCGAAGACGACGAGGATGAGCATATGGCCCAGTTCAAGGCTCTCCGCCAGAAGGAGGAGGAGGAATTGTCCGCCTTCGTCCGCAGGCTCCAGATATACTTGGGACACTCCTTGCCAAGGGAATTATTTCGGCTACAGAAATAGACCGTTACCGGTTCAAGCACCTATTGAAGGGATCACTACCTTCCCACCCAATAGCCCTGGTGATGCGAGCTGCTGCGCCCACCACAGTGCCTCCCAGCTACCTGGACTTAATGCGGCATGTCAGGAAGCATGAAGTCCAGTTGCACTTTCATGACCCCAAGAAGGCCAAAGGACCCCTGAAGGGTGAACCCAAGGGATAATCCGCTCCAAGGGTTAAGGAGCCCTATAGTATAGAGGAGGACTCTCAATCAAAGTCATTGACCGTCAAGTACAAACCGGCTGAGAGAGTATATCCTACCTATAAAAGCCGCACCACTCCCAGGGATCTCATCTGCTACAGCTGTGGTCGGAAGGGACACTTCTCCAATGAATGCCCCAAGAAAGAACAAAAAAAACTCCAATTAAGAATTCCCACCCTAACGTAATGATTTGCGGGGTTTACGACGAGGGTTTCAGACGAGACCACTTCCCCGCCCTCTGATTACCCTCCTGAGCAAAGCCCCAATGATGGAACACCACTATTGGACGCTTACAATTGGGTAGGACCAGCCGCTATCATACGCGTCGTTATGGACGGTGTATACTCCTCCACGTTGTTGGACACTGGGTCCCAAGTGACCATCGTGTACCGAGGTTTCTATAACCAACACCTTACCCACCGTCCCTTGCAGTCGACGGAGCATATGAAAGTGAGGGGGCTGAGTAATGAGGACTATCCCATTGACTACCCCACTCACATATGGTGGAGAAAATATATGCAGATCAGAGATACTTCTCTCTCTGATAGGAGCTCCTTGGTAAAACACCTCTATGGAATCTTTTCTGTATGGCGTGTTTGGCGTGATTCCCGGGAAGCACAAACTCGCTGACCGTTGCCGTGACGGTGTCTATGAGGTCGAATCACAGATGCCTGGCCTCCCGGTCTACCGGATAAAAGACATGGATGGCCGGGTAAAGGTCTGGCACCGTAACCACCTTCTCCCTATTCCACAAGTGGAAGACGATAAGCCTGAAATACCGGCGACACCACTGGGCAGTGAGCCGGAACAAGTGGAGGCTGCCAAAGACACCAACCATAAGTCCACCAAAAACCACACCGATGGTGAAGAAACCGTCAACGAGACCGTAGAGGATCCTATGGAGGGACCCTCTCAAAGGGGACCCCATAGTCATGGAGCTCCTCCCAGAGGAGCTACGGGGAAGTGAGAGAGTGGGGTTGTCGGAGGAGTGAAAGAGAAAGATGAGTGAGAAAGAGGAGAGTGAGAAATGGGAGAGTGAGAGAGAGGGGGAGGAATAGAGTTGGGAAGTGAGAGAGAGTGGGGGAGTGGGAGTGAGTGGGGAAGTGAGAGTGGAGTTGTGTGTGGGGGACTCGCAGGGCTGATGCTTCGCACCTCCACCACCTCCCAGGTCTGAATTTAGGGCCAGCGAGGAGACTGGAGTTCTGGACCCCTGGAAAGCTGCAGGCCGCCCTGACTCCTAACTCCCACAACATGGCCCTATGTCACAGTTTGCGTTATTGAGCTTTAGGGGTCTATGCACTAAGCAGCACTATGCACTATGCACTAAGCAGCGAAAAAAAGCATTCGCCAGTTTTTGAACTAGCCATGTTTTTGGCGTGTTAAACTCGCTGTATGCTGTAAGGGCCGAATCCCTGGCGAATGAATGCGCCACCACCATTTGATAAAATGGCGAGTAACCAGTGGCGAGACGGCTGCCTAGCGAGAAGCTGCCGAGAAGCCGTCCCCTGCCGAGATGTGTCTGCAGCAGAGAGAGATCCGCTGCTCTCTCTGCGCAAAGTTCGGCATATTCAAAATTATTTTATAAACCATTTTTATTCATAGTGTAGATGTGCAGGGGGTATACTAGAGCCAATTAGAGTTGGGATGGAGTTCCCACGCTCTGATTGGCTACCGTACCATGTGAGGACGGCCATGTTTCTTTTCATGACGTCATCTTAAAGGCAATTGAAGCACAGCAATTCTGATTGCCGGTGCTTTCATTGCCTTTAAGTGACGTCTCTCATCCCCTCTCTCTCACCCCTTCTCTCTCTCTCACCCCCTCTCTCTCTCT
>WSYH01009715.1:0-25138 GCA_036426205.1 Ascaphus truei | reverse complement strand
TATTCTAGATCGATATTATACATACAGGGTAAGAAAATTATTTTGTTTTAGAAGCTTGTTTTTGCTGTCTTTAAAATTTTGGCTATGCAGCTTGGCATAAGTGTGTGTAGTGTATTTTGGAATTAGATAGTGTAAATTTTTTTGGTGTTGGTATGTTGTACTTTAGGTCGAGGTGAGCTTGCTTTTGTATATTGTATTCTTTTGTACTTATATTTTGTCTGATTGTAACTTGTTCTTTTTAACGATTGAAATAGTTATTGTGTAATTGTTTAGATTTATTTTGATGTTTTGGGATGTGATTATGATGCTAATTGATTTTGGTGACTTGCTTGTTATATTAGTACTTTGTTTTGGATCTAATGGTATTTGTTGTTTGGAATATTTTATTTGTTAACATTGATTTGCAGAGTGTACATGGTGCATAGATTGTATATCATGTATCACTGTATATTCAATGTTTTGATTGGCATTTGATGCTTTAGATTGGAAGATGAGATTTGATTTTTTCGGAACAGGATTTTATTTGCCTATGAGGATATGAGAAGTGGTATTTTTATTAGAGCATGTTTTTGTTTAACCCTTAACATTTCTTGTATATTGGGTTCATCATGTGTAATATATATATATATATATATCTATATATATATATATCTATAAATATATATAGTATACTATATTATGTGTGTGTGGGTGTATATATATGTTGCATGATGAAGCCACTGTATAAATGAATGGGTGAAGGGTGGTTATCGGGCCAGGGTGGCTTACACCCCTATTACCTTTGCAGGTTATAATCCGATAAGATTATTAAGGGTTATTAATCTCAAATGTAATTGCAAGTATTGGCTATGTATTTTTTTAGGCTGCTGGGTCCACGGGGTACACCTCGGGGAAGGACCAGTGGGCCACAATCTGTGGGGGCACCGCGGACCCATAGGGACCACCTGTGGGTCCCCAGACACCCTTGGGAACCACCTGAGTGCCCCCTCAGACACCTGTGGGTCTGACCGCGGCCCCCCAACATCCGCGGCCTTACAGTGGGACCCCATTGTGGATCATGGTGCCTGGCGGGGACCACCTATAGGCCTCCAGACCATGTTTGAAACATGTGCTGGGCTACTGTCGGTCTGTGAGTGACCCATCAGACCCACCGGGTACTCCTGTGGGCCTGGTATTAACCCTGTATATAAATAATAAATCATGTATTTTATGGGGGCACAAGGGGTGGGTTATATTTAATATATAAGATGTTTATTGTGGGGCTGTGTATTGTTTTTCTTGTGGGTACTGGTGTGGGGGAAGGGGGGTATTGGCTCCAAGGGTATGTGGGTAGGCCTCCCGGCTGGGTTGTGGTGAGGGTGGTGAGCCTCACGGGGGTGGAGGGGTAGTGGGGGAGGGTATGTAGGCCTCCCGGTGGGGGTTAGGGTGTGTTAACCCCTTAATGACTGTGCGGTTAATAACCTCTATGGTGATTAGAGGGTTAGGACTTACATTGTTTTTTTTTATTCTTGGTCATAGTTTTTGCAGCATCGGAGGGGGCATGGACGGTGATGAAGATGATGATGACCTTCATCGTGTCAGCCGGACATGGGTGAGTACTATATGTATTTATTGTATGTTATTGTTCTTTATGTATTTTAAGTGGGCATTCACTATTATCCATATGTGGATAATCGTAATTTTAAACAAAACTATACTGTATGTGTTATGTGTTGTTAATTTTTGTTAGGGTCTGCACTGATTGGTACTGCAGGCCTGCTGGGAACTCCGAGTGTCCCCCGCCGGCCTAGTAGTATCATTAAGTGTGATATATGTGTATGTTAGGGGGGATAGAGTGTGGTTTTAATATATAATACATGTAGTAGCTAGTAATTATATACTCTATATATATATCTATTCATAGTATTATTTTTATTAGGGGGGGACTTTGTGTGGGTTGGTCTTTTTTATTGTGGGTAGCAGGGGCAGTTAAGGTGGTGGGATGAGTTTGTAGCACACGGTGGTTGTTAGGGCTTGCGGGGGGGAATTAGCGGCGAGGATCTTCACCCCTTCTATAACCAATAGCGGTATAACCCCTAACGGTCCATGAGGGTTAAGTGTCACCAGCAACCACCCCCCAGCACCTACAAACCAAACCATCCCGAGTGCCCAATACCCCTTCACCCACCCCCCTCTACCCACATACCCCTGGCATGCTGGTGTTAACCCCTCATTGCCTTAGCGTTAGCCGCTAAGGTAATGAAGTGGGCTTCAATGCATTTTTCCTGCCTTTCCTGCTGAGTGCATGCCGGGGGGTCCGGTGCTGGTATTAATGGTATCAGCTCCGGAGAACCTCTGGCCATAAATACAGGCAGGTAAAAAGGCTCTATTTTTTTCCTAAAGTGCCGTTCCGCCGTTCATCCGCTACATCTTCCCCAGCAAACTAGCTACTTATTTTGGGTGCGCGCCCGGAGTGCCATGAAAAATGCCATTCTAAGAGTGGGCAAAGCTACTCACCACTACTAGAACTTCAGCGTGGTTGAAAAAAGGACTAGTTGCGCGCAAGTGCTTTCTTCGCGCGAGCCGATGTTGTTGAAACAAAACGCCAAAAAACTTGGCGTTTTTTATTTTGCTTTTCGCCAACGTTTCACTCCCTTAATGAATCGGGTATGCATTTTGGCGTAAAACGGGCAAAAAGTGCCTTTGCGCCGCTTTATGCATGACCCTACATGTTTCATAAATCAGGGGTATATAAGAATACGAGCACATAATGATTATGATATTGTGTGTGTAAGTAAAGGGGGATAGCAAATTACAATAGATGGAGGCTGGTATGTGTAACAGATATTCTCAAAAACTGTAGTGTAGATTGGTGAACATTTATATTACCAGACTACATTACAGCAGAAGTAATATTTGTGATCAAATGCTCCCGCACAATAGACCATTAAGAAAAGATTTTGAAGAGGAGTGTGTTGAACAAAATGAGAAGGCAGTATAACAACTTCATGTTGTGGTTATTTGTTTCCAAATTGTTTCCATGGCTATTAGTATACTACAGATGTACACATGTGAACTCCGAGTAGAAAAACACACACAGTAGACGATGTAAATACATACGCATTGATGCACACACAGACAATTGTAACATCTCACAATACTGCTATCTGGTCAGTATAATTTTATAAATACTGTTACTGATCCCAAGGTGTCCGAAAATTTTATTTTTAACGGTCCTCTCAATGCTGCAATCCGTGGGAATGAAACTGTGTTTTGGGAGGAGAGATAATCGGCACACATTGCCCTTTGTGTTTATGACCCTTGTACATTACTGCACATAAATCATTTAAAAGTAACATTTTTTGTATACTTACACTATGCTTTTATGATTCATTTACACACAGTTGTTTTTTTTTCATCGGTATAAGGACATGACATTGGAATTAGCCTGAGTCATGCCCCAAACGTCCACTTTCATCTCATTGTGTTATTACTGTAATCTAGTATATACAAAAGTGGTAGCGGCCATAATATTTACAAATCACACAGTTATAACCTAGGACATACCCAATGTAATGATTGTGGATTACATCCAAACCGTACCGGACTGTAAGACGCGAGTGAACCGGCGATTTCATAAAATGGCATTTTAGTTATATTCTGCTTACAACCCTGAAATGACATGTAGACAGAGTACTGTACACATTACTTCATTGCAGCTTTAATACACCTCGTGAAGTGTTTCAATTACGGCCCGCTGCATCTGTTACCACGTCATGGACTGGAGGTTTCTGTTGCGGGGACAACGATGTGTGCGAATGGTATGTTTGATCTGACAACTATGGAGGAGAAATAGATATTTGGGCCAGACCAGAATAATCGAGTCTTCACGACCTGTAGCGTTGTTTCCCCATCAGCCGAAGTCAGTGACTCACAGATTATGATTACCAATACCCGTAGCAAGCAACTTGAGAATGCACAAAGATTTCCAGACCCGAAATACAAGTGTTGCAGACCCGAATACTTGGCCCACCCCTCCTCCACAGATTCTCCACCTGCCCCAATACCACGAGCATACAAACAACGCTACGCTATAACGAGATTTAAATGCATCCGAATGCACTATTGACGTGAGCATGTACATATACAGCATAAAAAGCCTGGCATGACATGAATCACAGTTAGGATAGGTTTTTGTGTATCTAATACAGATAAATATTCTTCATACAATTTACAGGACAGTAGTACGTACAGTAAATCATTTGCATAATACCGCGTACCATACCTACGCATGCGCTAAGCGGCAGAGAAACATGACTGATGCCTACCATGATTAAGGCTTTGTTAAATGAATATGTTTGCGTCTATTCCACATCTTCATAATATGTAGAACATGTCCACTGCATCATTGTGACGTTTGGTACGTGTCATTTGACACTGCGGTTCGTCACTAATGAGAAATAATGCAGGAGACGCCCTGTTCTCTGTCTCTCTCGTGCAGCCACTATAAATGTGGCCTAGGCTCGAGGATGCCTCAGAGCAGATATGAGACAGTCTCCCCCTGCAAGATAGAAATTTATTACGGTTCTCTGAGATTGTGCACTTCATCCAAGTTGTCAGTACCATGTCTCATCAGCACATGTATAGCAAATGATTCATTTTATTCAGGAATATGAAAGACCCTAGATTATGGACGTCAATCATTTTTAATGCATCTTACATCGATAGCGTTGACATTACATTCTCTAACAGAATACATATGCTTTCTTTATTTCTATACGCACTGATTGATCGATTCTCATATACCCTCAAACGATGCTATTTTTCATCCGTTCATCCTCGGCTGGTCTAGCAAGAAAACATCAGAGAGTGAGCAGGGGCTACTCAAGCTAAATACACGGATGGATGATATGAGCATCGGGCTGGTCAACGCAGGTGTAGACTTCAACACGCTGTCGAAGGTGAAACACTTATGCCCTGTGCTCGAGGAGGCTCAAAAACGCATTAATTTAAGCTACAGCAGGTGTAGCCTCAAAACATTAAGCCTGTAAACGAGCTCACCGGCCTACAACGAGACAATCATCCATTCTATAATCTTATATACTCCGTACTTATATCAGTATGATAGATACCTTATCATCATATCTATATCAATATATATAAAAATATTGCCTGAGTATATATATAGGAATTGTTACAATTGGTGCAAAATAGAGTATACTCAAAAAATATTTTAGTTCAATAAATATAGTGCGCACGCCGTGGGGAACGCATATCTAGTGCTAACAGACAATATAGCAGCGTCTTAACGCGGAATGCTAATTTATTTTTCCTACACTACTTGGAAGAACCCGCAAAGCAATGATGCTCTCCAAAAGTACCATCACCGAGGCCTCGGAGGCTGACGATGACACGGCATATTGTAAGCATAAATCACACATGAGTAACACTGAGGCACCCGTACCCCCATCGGGTGATTCCGACTAACCCAAACTAGTGTCCGACTTCTGAATACCATCCGTCGGCGACTTATGGTCGCACACGTCCCCACTTTCATCCACCTGTCCTCAGCAAGCCACTCAAACATACAGTGTAGCGTTCCATTCGGGGCAGTACCCTGGCCCCGAACTATGCCATGTCGTCACGCTTTTAATCCAAGTCATCCGTCACACCTCTACTAGTTCGTATGTCAACCTGCGGACTCGCTTTTCTGAAATTAGCATCACTACGGTCCAGCACATCTTACTACTGGTAGTTGATATGCCTATGGGTCTGATTATATTCCGGTATATCTATATTATCTAATAATTTGAATATACTACTAAGTGCGCTAGTATCTCTACTCAGTCGCTGAATACTTTTCCCAGCCTCATCCGTGAACAGTAGTTCATCGGCTCTTTGCTGGAACTAGGATGCCAGACCACCTGCAAACGTAATATTTAGAGCCTAGTACAAGTTAGGCCGGCAGAGGCATTACCAAGGAGGGGCAACACTTACTAAGCTCATATTCGTCCCCTGATTTTAACGTACCTTACCATGAACTAGTGGTCCTCGTCATTAACTATTTCTTTGCCCTGTCACGCTCACTGCTAGGTCACATAGGAGCTACTACTGAAAAGCCTATAAGTGTACCAAGTCCTCTCGATGTGCTCTACATCATAGGGACCGGTAATGCATTTGCGGCGTGATCGGTCAACAGCGGTAATAGACCTACGTAAAGCCGGGAGAATCAGGGTGCAGATATTAAGGGGCTAGGTCCTGTGTCGTGGGGGCTTCCACAACATTATATACGTCACAGAAAACATAGTTAAATATGTAACCGATGTGGTACTAATATGTCCGTCCTGTAAAACACCACTAAAAAATCTTGAAATGGAGGACAACTCTACGTACGGAGATACAGTGACATCAGGACAT
Source organism: Ascaphus truei (assembly GCA_036426205.1). Classification (NCBI taxonomy): domain Eukaryota; kingdom Metazoa; phylum Chordata; class Amphibia; order Anura; family Ascaphidae; genus Ascaphus; species Ascaphus truei. The sequence continues at coordinate 18,742 of WSYH01009715.1, read as the reverse complement.
TACTGTCCGAAATAATAACAATGACCTGAACGTTGATCGACAAGCTCAAAGACCATCAACGAATGTAAGCGCTGCCCCACCTAACCCTCGGTTATATCTTTGCGCGCCATCTTAATAATTATTGTGGGGTACCATATGGACAAAATAAAGTGCTAGAGGCAGCGTAGTAGTAATAAAAAGTGGGGTTTATGTTGGGATAAATTCAGAAACTACAACAAAAATATAATACGAAAATTATAATTCGGGCTGTGGGGGTAGTGTATATCTACACGTTTCACCTAGGTGAAGTGGAACGAGATTGGCTCCGGTGAAGGGATTTAGTCTTTTTCCAACCTGATTGGAACACATGTGTTCCTGGATCGTCCTGGACCATGAATTTAGCAGAAGTTCCTCGACCCCGGAGGACTTAGGCGAGGCATACTATGCAGTAATCGCCGAAAAAAGTGCAATCGCCAAGTGTAACAATGTACGGCATGTTTCTTGCCGATTTCCCTCTTCTCCGTATGCAATACGTGCCGATCCCTTAGAATTCAAGCGCGAAAAACATTTTGGCTCCCTTATGCAGATATTTGCACGATACACCACAGGTGATCGGCGTGCATGGCGGCGGTGGTGTTATTCGCCAGATGAAACTTCTTGCTGGATGCATGCGAAGCAAGCTGTTTTGGATTTTTTGAGCGGGCCCATTAAAGGAGCGTGTATTTTACATTCTCTGTGTGTTGGGAGTGAGAGAGAGAGATACACACACAGAGGGGGCCGATTTACATTTTCATAGTGTGACGAGGGAGTTTGTTGGTTGTTTATTGTTGAGAGGTTTGTCCTGTGTTGTTTTGTTAACATCCTTTGTTATGTTTTCACTTTGTAAGTGTGCATGCGATTGTCTTTAAATTTATTTTCTGTTCTTTGTGAGGCTAGCAGGTTGGCCTCAAGGCGTGGGAGATAAGATTGATGACTGGTGTGAGTGGGTACTGAGTATTACGTTGAGTAACGCAGTCTGAGTGAACATAGGATTCAAGGTGGGAGTGTGTGTGGAGATGTGGACATGTTTGCTTGGGGAGTGACGAGTGAGCTGGTGGCGTTGTGACTGGTGGACTGCTGTGGTGTCTGTTGATGAGTGCTGACTGGGGTGTCTACTGCTGTTGCTGCGTAGGTGCTGTGTATGCTGGTGTGTCTGGGGGTGTGGTGGTTGGTGGTGGGCCGCTTTTGGAGTCTCTTCCATTGGTAAGAAGGAGAGTTCCAGTCAGGTCAGGTCAGCAAAGCTCTGGGCCTGCTCATGTTCAGAGGAAACGTATGGAGCAGCCACGTTAAACTCTAGTTCAATGAAGAGGAATCAGGACAAAAAAGAAAGTCATGTCCACAGGACTTTTGGAGCCACTATTGACTCTCTGAGGCCATTACTAGGTAAGTCTCGAAGCAAACGTTTCTTTCCGATATGTGTGCATTGTTCAAGATCTGTTATACGTCACAGGTCTCATGTGAGATTCGTCGTAATATCAAAAATATATATCTATAATATGCTTCAAATACATAATTAATTGTATACAACATATCCTTCATGCTTTATAAGACGACCATAACAAATCAGGTCTAAATAGTGTTTGATTACAATAGTTCATAGCCAATATCCATCGCAAGCTTCCGTCATGTCTCGTACTGTTATAAGTAACAATTGCCAGTGCACACATATCCAACCTAAACCCGCATGTTTGGTATCTCTTGGAACAGGTAGCCGTTTAGGCAACTGATCGTTTTTCTAATATATAATTGACGTCATATATTATTGTATGTATTTCAAGGGCGGACAAAGTTCCAGCATCCACAAAATGGAATGTTGGGAGCAAAAAAATTGAACCTGTGTCATGCGGTGGGAATCATGTAGGGACCGGGACGAATTGTCGCAAGAGATTCGATGATATCACGGGCAAACTTGTGTTACCTAAATTGTACTCGTACTAGGCGGGACGGAGGGGGAGGGCGTATTTAATAGTAGTTCCGCCCTGCTCACGGACGTCACTACTTTCACCAACAAGCATCGCAACATCAGAGGTATCGGGTAGTAGAGGGTCTGAGCTCGTCTTCGTCGCTTGTCGTCGATCGTACCTAGTCGAGCACTAGCAGCGGTTCGATGCGGTAGTTTAGTCGGCAGTAGCGTAAGCACTCAGTCTACTCACAAAAATGAAAAATAATGATGTGTTCGCGGGGGGTGTGTGCTGGTGTGTGTGGTGTGTGTGTGTTGTGGTGGTGTGTGTGTGGGTGTGTGTGTGTGTGGTGGTGGGTGTGTGTGGTGATTGTGTGTGTGTGTGTGTGGTGCTTGAGTGTGTGTGTGTGTGTTGTTTGGAAACATGTATTTTTTGCGGACTCACCTATCGTGGATGGACACATTTGGGTTAAACCCTACACACTTGACACTCATGTGTCAGGATCATGTGAGGCTGATCCTATCTCAAATATACACCACATCTGGCAATTCTTTCTCACTTACAAAAGCATTCCAACATCTTGGCCCTACTAGTTCAAATGAAGCTAGTAGTGATGCTTTTGTTTATCAAACAGGTTCATCATCACGGGTTAACATGCAAAACCACAAGCACATACCGCACTCATTGTTTGCACAGTAATGGTATAAACTCGTTATACTGTGCCTGTACACACAACATGCCTAATTTCACTTTTCATGTATGTGTCGATACAGATATAAATAGATCAGATAACATATAATTTCATATATTATTAAAGATATAATATAATATATCTAGATATAATATTAGATTTATTATATAATTTAAATTCGTGATAATCTATGTTTCACATAAAAACAAGAAGCCATACTGCCAATCATCTTGTATGAAGATTGGTGCATTGAAAGTCGACCACTAAGAATTGCACAAACCACATTTGGTTATGTTTTATTAAGCTACTTTTTTACGCTTCATGTAGTATAAATGAGAGCATAAATGATGTGGCCAGGTTCCCCCCCGTGTCGCCTCACACCCACCTCCTTTAAGCGAGTCGCGCGTTTTTGGTATTGCGGCCGCTGTTGATAGGACACGGTCGGCCGGTTGCCGGGACCGCGATCGGGCCGTTGCCGGAGGACCGCGATCAGCGTTGCTGGGTGGCCTCTGGCGGGTCAGCGGCGAGCAGGGCGCGCCATTGCAAGACAACTTGCGCATGCTCAGGTTCAGATGCAGTGTCTGTGAGTGAGAGACGGTCAGTTCAGACTTCGCGACATGCCAGATGAGTAAGCCGCGAGCCCTAGCCTACTACAGGGGTGAAGGTGTGGGCCAGGGAACTATCAGATCCCATGAGCCTTAGGGAACCCCATGTGACGCCAGGGAGACCAATAGGGGCTGGAGGAGCTCACTGCTATTGCAGGCAAAAAAAGGTACATTTCGCGGGGTTTTTGTCAAAGGCAGAGTTGGTGACTGGAGCTAAGCTATGGGAAGGAGGTAGGTAGCAGGAGTCGTGACTCTCTGCAATAGGCCAGTAATTCCTAGGCTACCCAGATTAGCCCTGATGAGCACACTGTGCTGATGTTGTAGGTGACAGGCCCTAGTTTAGGGACCCGCCCCCATTAGCTAAGTCCGCCTAGTTAGGGAATCCAGACAGACTCTGTTTATCGCCACGACGGCCGGGCTCAAGCCCAAGCTTTAAAGAAGCGATATCTCACGGAGGCCGAGCAAGCAGTGATGCGGCCTGTCGCAGCAGACAGATTCCCGCAAGGTACAGATGTGGTGCGGCGCTAGCTGGGTGATATATCCACGCTGGAATTCACCCACACGCAATGGAGGAAATCCCGGCGATCCAACCCCAGTGGTGATAGCGCACCCGTGGCTGGAGCCGTGCGGGCAGGTTAACACCACAAATCAGGTGCACCAACAAGGCCTATGCAACAGACATAGTGTGCTGCACAGTTCGCACACACACAATGGTATATGACTTGGAGTGCGAGAACATTGGGTTGGGGTGGGTACTGGACAACAGGGTGGATCAACTCTTGGAAGTTAGCATCCGCGTGACGCATATGTGTTAGCGTCCTCCGTACTCATAAGTGTGGCCCCCTCCGTGGTGCAGAGAATTGTCTTATTAAATGTTTTTATTGCTTATCAATCATCTGTTTGTCTCAGCCTTCGTTGTCTATATGTGTTAGTATGTTTATTCTTTAGGAGGTTTTATTGTATTACACTATGTTTGTTTTTATATCTTTTACATGATTTGACCGTCTTCGTGAGGAGAGCCCCAGAGGACATCCACTTCTATCTGGTTGTATATATTTTGATTCAGGCTTAGCGCCATAGATATAACATTTTTCTTCATCTGTTTATCTGACATAGGGTGTCAGAGTTATATCACAGGCTGCTGGTCTTTTTTATCATTAGCGCTGCCTTGTTTTTTGTTGTTAAAGTGGTAGGCGAAGGTGGTATCTGGTCCTTGAGGGTTGCATAGGAGTTGCGGGGGGGAAGGGTTTGCTGTTGGAGTTAACCCCTTCATTACCTTAGCTTAATGAAGGGATTTACCCCTCCAGCTACCCACCCGGTAAGCTTAAACATCTCTCCTTGGGGCTAATACCCCCTTCACCCACCCACACTATCCACAATAAACACAAATACACAACCCAGGCCTACTAACCACCTCCTAGGTCCTAATAAACCATTACACTATCTTATAAACACGAATACACAACCCACCCATTCCCTGTGTCCCACATAAAACAAATATATATATATTTTTACACACATGATTAATACCCCAGACCAGCATGGTTTCCCAGGTGGTCCCGACGGGTGTCTTAAGGCCACACAGTGCACCTTAGGGGGTGCCAATGGGTGTCTGGGGGCCCTCAGGTGGTACCCATGGGTGTCTGGTGCCCTCAGTTGGTTCCCACGATTCCCCAGGGCCCTCACAGGTGTCTGTGGGTCCTCAGGTGGTCCATGTGGGCACCCGTGGGTCCCCACTGGCCTGCAGTACCATTCCTCTATTTCAAAAATAAACATGGCCTACATTTAAATTAATACAGCTCAACCCTCTCCCCCCTCCCCCAAACACATACAGTGCAGTAATGGGCAACATAACAATTATCCAGATATTGATAATAGATTTTTTTGCCCATTATTATACACAATATTAGCCAGGCAGCATAAATAAAGTTAAAAAAAACCTTCTACTTACTCCTGCAATGTGAAAGGCGTCATTGTCATCTTACTGCAGGGCCATGTCCTCCGTTGCCAGAAAGAATACATAGTCAAAGTATCTAAATTCCCCTAACCTCTTAATCACCTTAGCGGTTAACCCACCCTGCCCCACTACCCACCCGGGAGGCCTAACCACCCACCCCGGACCAACTATAACCACAATTCACCCATTAATTGGTACAGTGGGTACATCATGCTCATATAATATGGGCAAGATTTACCACTATAGCAATAAATGGTGAAGGAATAAAAAAAGAGGACCAAATAAAACACATAACATTGCCAAATAAAACACATTACATAGCCAACTAAATACATAACAAATGGCAATAAAACAATTGAATTGCACAGTGGGTACATCTGTCCATATAATGTGAGCATGATTTAACACTATGCCAGTCAATGGTCAACTTTTAAAAAAACTATCTCCTATGCATTCTAAACACTCACAAAATAAAAACAAATTAAGAAGTAAACACAACAAAATTAACACCAATCAATTAATCAAATCCAAAATAAAGATCAGATTAAACTATTAAAACACCAAAACAATACCATGAATAAATGAAATAAATATCCAAAATAATGTCACAAAATAATCCAACATTAAAAAGCAAACACCAATCTAAGCCAGAAATAAACCATGTAAAACACCACCAAAAATGCCAGCATACTAAATACAAACACAAAATAAAGAGCATAATAAGTAAAAACAAATTACCAATATACATGTAAAATACATAAAAGCAAGCATTTGTCAAAACAACCATTGTTTGTCCCTATATATGTCTATATCCATAAAGAGACATATATAAATTTAGTGGCAATGCATGGGCATAAAAAAAAATTAAATCACAATAAAAATAAAAAAACCTGTAAACAAAAAATAACACAAATTCAATATTTTTTCTTACCTTCAGATGTCTTCAACCTCCGATTCCCGTGGTCACCGCATGCTCTCGAACCAATCCATGATCCAGAACAGCCACGGCCCACAAGTAAAAAAATCCAAAGTCCTTTTCTTCTTCTTTCTTTATTTTCTTCTGTAAATTGTAATCCATTTTCATCACTTTCGGGGGTCTTCTTGGGTCTTCATCTGTATCTTCTTCTTCATCTGTATCTCCTGGAGGAAAGCCCTTCTCCTCCTATTGGCGGAGGAGGTCCTCCCTCCTGGCTTCTTGCCGCCAAATGTGGCTGCACGGCCTTTTATAGGCATGTGCCGTCACATATAAGTCATTTTGTTCTCACGCCATCTGATTGGCCACTGAAAACCATGTGGCCAAAAAAATTGGCAGGGGTAAGTAGAACGGCTTTTATTTACTTTATTTATGAGGGGCGGGCTTAAAACCTGGGAAGGAGGAGCCACTAACCTCCACCAGCTGGAACAGCTGAGAATGGGTTAACAAAACACAGAACCCCAGTAAGCTCTTTTTGGGAACCCCTGAGCCCCCACAAAATATATATATATTGTATTATGTGTCAAAATGGAGTGCTATTGAGGTGGCATATGTATACAAAAGACGAAGAGAAGCCCAAGCTACACCAACATGACAGAAATACACAGTAAAATACTTATATATCTCTTGAAGTAGGGTCATTAGTTTAACCCTTTGGCCAAAGCGTTGTAAGCTTCGAGCCACGTCAAGGCAGACACCTGTTCGCAGTCCTAACATTACCGATAAAATACTAATATACTCTCTATTAGGATTAAAATTCTCATTTACCTCTATTAGGAGGAGAGAAAGACCACAGGGTTCTATATCCAGCAGAATGAGGCACTTGCAAACTAGGGAAGTGGGGAGGGGCGGGCTTAAAACCTGGAAGGAGGAGCCACTAACCTCCACCAGCTGGAACAGCTGAGAATGGGTTAACAAAACACAGAACCCCAGTAAGCTTTTTTGGGAACCCCTGAGCCCACAAAATATATATATTTGTATATGTGTCAAAATGGAGTGCTATTGAGCGTGGCATATGTATACACAAGACGACAGAGAAGCCCAATGCTACATCCAACATGACAGAAATACACAGTAAAATACTTATATTATTCTCTTGAAGTAGGGTCTATTTAGTTTAACCTTTGGCCAAGCGTTGTAAGCTTGCGAGCCACGTCAAGGCAGACACCTGTTCGCAAGTCCTAACATTACCAGATAAAATACTAATATACCTCTATTAGGATTAAAATTTCATTTACTCTATTGGGGGAGAGAAAGACCACAGTGGGTCTATATCCAGCAGAATGAGGCACTTGCAAACTAGGGAAGTGGGGAGGGGCGGGCTTAAAACCTGGGAAGGAGGAGCCACTAACCTCCACCAGCTGGAACAGCTGAGAATGGGTTAACAAAACACAGAACCCCAGTAAGCTCTTTTTGGGAACCCCTGAGCCCCCACAAAATATATATATATGTATATGTGTCAAAATGGAGTGCTATTGAGCGTGGCATATGTATACAAAGACGACAGAGAACCCAATGCTACATCCAACATGACAGAAATACACAGTAAAATACTTATATTCTCTTGAAGTAGGGTCATTTAGTTTAACCCTTTGGCCAAAAGCGTTGTAAGCTTGCGAGCCAGTCAAGGCAGACACCTGTTCGCAAGTCCTAACATTACCAGATAAAATACTAATATACCTCTATAGGATTAAAATTCTCATTTACCTCTATTAGAGGGAGAAAGAACCACAGTGGTCTATATCCAGCAGAATGAGGCACTTGCAAACTAGGGAATTGGGAGGCGGGCTTAAAACCTGGGAAGGAGGAGCCACTAACCTCCACCAGCTGGAACAGCTGAGAATGGGTTACAAAACACAGAACCCCAGTAAGCTCTTTTTGGGAACCCCTAGCCCCCACAAAATATATATATATATTGTATATGTGTCAAAATGGAGTGCTATTGAGCGTGGCATATGTATACACAACGACAGAGAAGCCCAATGCTACATCCAACATACAGAAATACACAGTAAAATACTTATATATCTCTTGAGTAGGTCATTTGTTTAACCCTTTGCCAAAGCGGTTGTAAGCTTGCGAGCCACGTCAAGGCAGACACCTGTTCGCAAGTCCTCACTAACCAGATAAAATACTAATATACCTCTATTAGGATTAAATTATTCTCATTTACCTCTATTAGGAGGGAGAAGACCACAGTGGGTCTATATCCACAAATGGAGCACTTGCAACCTAGGAAGTGGGGAGGGGCGGGCTTAAAACCTGGGAAGGAGGAGCCACTAACCTCCACCAGCTGGAACACTGAGAATGGTTAACAAACACAGAACCCCAGTAAGCTCTTTTGGGAACCCCTGAGCCCCCACAAAATATATATATTATGTATATGTGTCAAAATGGAGTGCTATTGAGGTGGCATAGTTATACAACAGACGACAGAGAAGCCCAACTACATCCAACATGACAGAAATACACAGTATATACTATATAATTCTCTTGAAGTAGGTCTCTTTAGTTTACCCTTTGGCCAAAGCGTTTGTAGCTTGCGAGCCACGTCAAGGCAGACACCTGTTCGCAAGTCCTAACATTACCAGATAAAATACTATATACCTCTATTAGGATTAAAATTCTCATTTACCTCTATTAGGAGGGAGAAAGACCACAGTGGGTCTATATCCAGCAGAATGAGGCACTTGCAAACTAGGGAAGTGGGGAGGGGCGGGCTTAAAACCTGGGAAGGAGGAGCCACTAACCTCCACCAGCTGGAACAGCTGAGAATGGGTTAACAAAACACAGAACCCCAGTAAGCTCTTTTTGGGAACCCCTGAGCCCCCACAAAATATATATATATATATGTATATGTGTCAAAATGGAGTGCTATTGAGCGTGGCATATGTATACAACAGACGACAGAGAAGCCCAATGCTACATCCAACATGACAGAAATACACAGTAAAATACTTATATATTCTCTTGAAGTAGGGTCATTTAGTTTAACCCTTTGGCCAAAGCGTTGTAAGCTTGCGAGCCACGTCAAGGCAGACACCTGTTCGCAAGTCCTAACATTACCAGATAAAATACTAATATACCTCTATTAGGATTAAAATTCTCATTTACCTCTATTAGGAGGGAGAAAGACCACAGTGGGTCTATATCCAGCAGAATGAGGCACTTGCAAACTAGGGAAGTGGGGAGGGGCGGGCTTAAAACCTGGGAAGGAGGAGCCACTAAACTCACCAGCTGGACAACAGTGAGAATGGGTTAAAAACACAGAACCCCAGTAAGCTCTTTTTGGGAACTCCTGAGCCCCCACAAAATATATAATATGTATATGTGTCAAATGGAGTGCTATGAGGTGCTATAAGTGGATAGTATACAACAGACGACAGAGAAGCCCAAAGCTACATCCAACATGACAGAAATACACAGTAAAATAATTATATATTCTCTGAAGTAGGGTCATTTAGTTTAACCCTTTGCCAAGCGTTGTAAGCTTGCGAGCCAGTCAAGGCAGACACCTGTTCGCAAGTCCTAACATTACCAGATAAAATACTAATATACCTCTATTAGGATTAAAATTCTCATTTACCTCTATTAGGAGGGAGAAAGACCACAGTGGGTCTATATCCAGCAGAATGAGGCACTTGCAAACTAGGCCTGCTAATGTTGTGTTTAATAATGGGCAAATAATCTATAATATAATATAATCATTATCTTTATAATAATTATTTTGCCCATTACTGTACTGTATGTGTTTGGTCGGGGTGGAGGGGGAGGTGTATTTATTGAAATGTAAAGCAGTGTAGGAAGGTTGGAGCACAACTGAACACAGGAAAGGAAGAATAATCTGCGAGAGAGTGTGTGTCCCATAAAAATATTTAATGGATCAAGCCATAAACATACAGTGAGCCCACGGGCCCCCACCAACGCGTTTCGAGCAACGCTCTTTATCAAGGTGCATGTAGACCATGTAGACCATGCTTTTACTTTCTAAATACAGAAATGGTACCGCAGGCCAGCGGGGATGCACGGAGACCACCCGAGGACCCCTGGAAACCCGCTGGGACAACTTGAGGACCCACGCACACCTGCAGGGAGGAACCACTCGAGGGCCCCAAGACAACAATGGAACCACCTGATGGCTCATGATGCCCTTGGGAACCACCTGGGGTGCACTGTGGGGCCTGCAGACAACTGTAGGAACCACCTGGGGAACCCCACATGCCTATGGTATTAATCCTGTGTGTAAAAAATAAAAAATAGTTTTAGGTGGGGGCACAGGAGGTGGGTTGTGTTTTGGTGTTTATTAAATATTGTAATGTTTGTTGGGGGTCTAGGAGGTGGGTGGTGGGGCTGTTGTGTGTATTTGTGTTTATTGTGTGTAGTGGGAGTTGGTGAAGTGGGTAGTAGTCCCAAGGGTGGGTGTTGAGGCCTAATGGGTGTGTAGTGGGAGGGGTTAACCCCTTCCTTACCATAGCATTATTAACCGCTAAGGCAAATAAAGGGGTTAAGTCCACTTGCAATCCCGCCGCAAGGTATAAACACCCACCAAGGGCCAAATACCACCTTCCCCCTCCCCCGCTACCCACAATAAACATGGCACTGGTGTTAAGCCCTTCATTGCCTTAGCGGTTAGCCGCTAAGGTAATGAAGTGGGCTGTAAATGTATTTTTCAGTCATCCGATTCATGCTGGGGGTCTCCGGTGCTCATATTAATGGATATCATCTCCAGAATCTCCCAACATCAATCTGATGCAGGAAAAATGCAATTTATTTTCTAAGTGCCGTCTCGCCGCTTCTTCCCACCTTCCTGACAACTTTTTGTGGCGAGGCAATTTGGAGAGGAAATCTCAGTTCTAGATTGGTGAATAGCCACGATAAGCTACTCAGGGCTATTAGAAAAGTATGAGTTTGAAAACATGGTGCAAAGTGGCATTTCACAGCGTGCTTGGCAATTATTTTTACTCGTTATAAAAAATTGCGAAAATCTCTCTTATCGTCGACTTATCGGAGTTTAATGAATAGCAGTAGGCTTTTTTGGCAAAAACGTGGTGAGAAGTGACTTATTGGAGCTTTCTGCATAGGCCCCTAAGTATTTTTCATTCTGTATCAAATGTTTCCAATGAAATATTCATCACGCATCAATCAAATTATTCATCAACCACAAGCTATGATTGGCAGATTGATTGGATATTGGCAAATTCTGTAGATCTAACTGGAAAAGATACACATCATTCTTGGAATTTCTTCAGAATCTTTTGAAGCATTTATTATCAGTATTATTATACATGTATATTAAATATTACCTAGCATGACATTAATAACTACAGATGTAGCAAACATTATAAACTTCAATAATGTTCAAACTAATTAGTAAAATATCTTGTAGATTATCATTGCATTAACAGGTGCAATATTGTCTGCTACAGTACATCTGAGATTGAAAGACCATGCTTAGATTGAATAACAAACAGAGCACACAGAGATGTTGGCTCTTGGAAGCTTTTTCTTTTCTGTATACATCAATTCTTGATGAAAGGTTTCAAAGCTAAAACTGTGACAGATGTATATGAAAAATGTAAAACTAACAACACCCTAAGGGGGCTATGAACTAAGCTTCGAGCTTTCGCGCTGGCCTGAAAAAAATTAGCACGTCCGATAAAAAATGAAGCTGGCGGCGCGATTCACTAAGGCCCTGAGCCCATTTTCTATCGGGCGTGCCCAAAACTGGCTTATTGTTCGTGCAATGTTTTTTCCCTCTGCTAGCGCACTGAAACTTCCCGTATGCTAGCTGTTATAAAAAATAAGCCGCCTGTGACATTTGCATGGAGATGCAGCAAGCAAGGCTGTTACAGGCGATCGTACACTAAATAAATACATTTTAATTATAGTGTACATGAGCATGGGGTCTCCGGAGCTGAACAGCATTGGTTTCAGGTCCGAGGACCAGCCACTTCAGGAGATACAGGCCCCGTTATGGGGTGCCGGTATCCCCTGCAGAATTTCAATGTCCCGGTCACGTGATGCGGACGCTGAAAGTGCAGGGGATACCGACACCCCATAACGGGGCCTGTATCTCCTGAAGTAGGGGGTCCTCGGACCTGAAACCAATGCGGTTCAGCTCGGGAGACCCCCTGCTCATGTACACTATAATTAAAATGTATTTATAGAAACATCAATAACGAACCCCCCCCCCCCTCCGCCCTATCACATACAGTACAATAATGTTCAAAATAACTATTATCCAGATATGGATAATAGATTATTTGCCCATTATTAAACACTGCATTTGCATACCTAAATAAAGTAAATAAAAACAGTAGCCAGCTAATCCAATGAATACAAGCAGTAACAACATCAACAATGAATTCATTAAACCATTAACCAATGAAACCAATTAATTCCTAAACCAACTCAAATAGAACAGTAACACTAACCAATCAAACCAATGAATTACTACAACATTAATGAATGTAAACATTAAAAGACAAAGAAATAAATTCAAACAATCTCTGAAATAACCATAAAACGCATTAGCTAACATAATACAACATTAACTACAAACGAACAGCAATCGCAAACATTTTATTACATTAAGCAGGAAAAAAACAAACAATCACAACCACATAAGAAAATGACATTAAAAAAACCAACATGATGACCTGACTTTAGCCTGTGATTGCTGCCATGGACTCACAATGGTGTAATGGGGGTCACACCTTTTGGCACAGATTACTGTCTTGCAGAAGGATTATATCTTTACACTAAATATTAAGAATCCTATTACAAAGTTGAACCTGTAGTAAAGATTATTATAAGATTTCGTAAGTACAATCAATAATAATAATAATGTCTGAGAGCGGTATAAAGTAATATCTGTGATTTATTGTATACAACAATAATCAGTAATAAAATAATAACAATAGTAACAAATCCATAATAAAGCAGAGTAAAATTCTTAGTTACAGTCTATGCTTGCTTATACATACCACCAAATAGCTTACCAAGGTCAGTCTCACTAACGGTTCTCTCTGTGTCTCTGTTCTGTTCTATTCTGTCTCTACACTAACTTATATGTCTTATGCATACATCATACTGTTGCTTAGCAGAAAATATATATGTTTCCTACAGTATGTTCTGTAGAAAAAACATATTTGCCTAAATCTTACCCTAGCTAGGTACTTTCCTCGTGCAGTTATTGCGGTTATGCCAAGTGCCAAGTGCATCCTGTATACCTAAAACTGTGTTATTAGAAGTTTGTGGTTTCCTACCTGTCTACATACTGAGCAGAAAAACAACTACTGTAATAATCTTGGCATAGGAAAACAGATAAAATCTCAGCACAATATATATGTATGCTCACTGCTGTACTAAAGAGTAGATATGTGTAGCCCTGTTTCCCCCCTTATCTGGAAAATTCTACTGCTACATGGGGTGTCATGGTGCATACCTGTTGGGAGCAGGAAATCTTGAGCTGCCACATTGTTATAGGGTGAACAGGACAGGCATTTGGGTTCTTATTATTGCAGTTCTTCTCATGGTACTCAGCGCCTCCAGCTGTAGTGGGCTCCAGGGTATTCCAGAGATTAGTTCCCACCACTGCATACTTTTTCCACTCTGCCGAGGAACTGACACTACTGCCCAGGAACTGGCAGGTGAAAAGTGAACAAGGATTTTTATTGTGCATCCTGATAGACAGCCACTGCAATTCCTCCTACAAGGCTGTAAGATCTTCGAAGTCCCAGACTTCTGGAGGGTGCCTACCCCGATAGTAGGGGTAATGAGTCTTGATTTTCTCCAGGCCTGAGCCTGGAGTGGGCCAGCTCATCCTCGCAATGGGAGAGACTGACAGCCCATGCTCTCTCCTCTCTCTCCAGAGCAAGACTAACAAAACTAATTTCCTCAGGAAGCAGGGGTGGGCCCATGGACTGCACCTATCCCTGATAGGCTACACATAGGCCATGAGTCATCACCGAACTCCTGTCTATCAAAGAGGAGCCTGCAGGGGGTCAAGAGCCCACAGATTTAACCTGTTACTGCCTGCATATAAACCGACTTACATAACAGGGGGAAAGACAGGTAGAATAGATTTACCATGTTACATTCTCCCCTGGGTGAAATTACCAATGCCCTCGCTTGGGGTCCAAATTTGGGGAACCATCCGCCATCCTGGAATCTACAAGATGACATCAAATTAATTAATATCATACACACGATACATACTATATAAACTATATCATACACTGACTATAACGATACAATAACTGTTAACCAGACGGGGTGGAACTAGATATAATATCTAGGATCCGGCTTCTGAACAGACCGCCCATCAAAATCTTCCACCCAAACAGAATACACCTTAGGGGCACCTGCTTGCTGTAGAACCTCTACCCTATCCATAAAGATACACGTCCCTATGAGCTATTCCCTCATGATTGAACAAATAAGGGAGTCAGTTATGAACTCCTTATAACTGGTCCTAGCCTGAAGATAGTCTGTGACTGCTAACTTTAGCCACTCATGTCTATTATCCTCTATCTCCTGCATTATGGGCTCAGGGACATAAGGAAACTTGTAACCATGGGAAAGCCGGAACCTCTTTCTTATGGCCCAGTCAGCTCTACTTAACTTAAGGATTTTCCGACCAGCTCCCTGGCCGGGTAGTACCCAAATTCCCGGAATCCTTAGAGTTCACCCTTTTATATAAACTATCAGGGCCCTTAGGTATGCGTACCCCTAACTTGATTTCTCTCTTACGTAGAGCTTCTGATGACTCTTCAGGAGAAAATACACACTCTTCCCACCAATGGTCAACTATGAGGCCATTAAGATAAACCTGGTGTGCTTTATTTCAGGGGCATAACCTTGGAACATAGGATCCTACCATTTACATATCTCCTGAGATAGGTACTCAGATCCCACACTTGCAGGTCTGATACGCACAGGTGAAAATGCGCTTGAGGGTACAGATGGTGGGGAAGATACTGACGCATCTGACATCTCAGACTGAGATCCTGAGGACCTCCTAAAGGAGTGGTTTGACCCTCTACTTCCAGGTCTCTTGACACATCTAGACACTGGAATATCCCCATCAGACTCCTCAGAACTCCCACTCACCGAATTTCCCACATTTGTATCATCAGGGAACTTTGTTAACACAAACGGTGTAATAGTAGGGTCTATATACTTTACCCTCTGTGAACTACAGGATGAGGATGAGGGAGTCGTAGGGGCAGTATGGGCCTGAGCAAAGTCCTTAACCCTTTGCGGTCCAATGTCGGAATATATCCGACAAAATATTTTAGTACTTGCGGTCGAATGTTGGATTTCCCCAGCATTCCCCTTGCACTTCTCCCAGCAGCCGCACTGACCCCCCCCCTCCCGCCCAGCCTGGCTCCGACCCCCATCCACCGCCCCCCCCCCCCCCAGCCTGCACCAATCCCTGCCGGCAGCCCCACGATGCCCCAGCAGCTGACACTGGAAATAGGGGGGCAGGGGGGGCTGTGAGTGTGCTGTGTGTGCTATGAGTGTGTGCAGTGTGCTGAGTGTGCTGTGAGTGTGCGCAGTGTGCTGTGAGTGTGTGCAGTGTTCAGTATGTGTGCAATGTGTGTGTGGATCACGCTATAACAGGGTTGAGCTGTATGTGTTTTTTTCCCCGAAAATTAAATTAGACCTGATGAAAATTAATTGGACCACAAAGGGTTAATGTCCAGCACAGGGGTAGTGGAAGATGGGGCATTAACCACTAGGGCCTGTGACTGGGGCTGAATGAAGTCCATAAGCTGTCCTCTGGAAAGGGGCTTTCCTTTAACTGGGGATTTTAACTTGAATTCTGCAACACAAATCCCTAATCCTTCCGGGAGTGATGTCGGTATGGGGACATGCTGCTCCTCTCTTGGGGAAGTAGCCTTCCCAAATCCTGCAGGGGTGATGTCAGTATGGGGACATGCTGCTCCTCTCTTGGGGAAGTAGCCTTCACCGGGCAGGCGACATCTTGCGGAGGCAGGTCCACACTCACCGCAGCTGAGACCAGCGGTGGTGCGACCGGCTCCGTGGGCACCACCTTGGTGACTGCACTAGGCTTTGCCAATCTTGCGAGAACACGGGAGCAGCTCAAGCCCGGCGCCAGTGATGATGTCACTTCCGGTAAGACCGGAAGTTTGTCACCGAGCTGTGCACCGGACAAGGCCGCACCCGGCGCTTCATCCAGGTAGACCCAAACCGGATCCGTTGTGAAGTAAGAATGTGGCTGCTCACCCAGAGACAGGTAGGGGACATCCCTCAATCTCTCTGCATGTGCATCAGGAACAGCATCAGCGTTATCGGGGATGGCAGATCTCACCAGATGGTACAGAACCTCCGCAGCCTCTTGGAAGGACACATCTGGACTGGAACTCGACAGGAACTGGCAGGTAAGCAATGAAATCTTCTCCGCAGGTCCTGCCTGATAGAGATCCTCTTCTTCATCTAGGGGGGACAGCTCCACCAGGACGCGATGCCGGGGCGAGTCAGTCGCGACCATGCGTATAGTGCTGGCACCGTTTTTCCAGGCCGACAGGGCCATCAGTCAGGCGACAGTGCACGCACAGACATCGTAGGTGAACTTGGCCTTCAATCCTCACAATCAGGTAGCCACCTGGGATGGAGTTGTTGGAAACTTCCAAATCCAGCGCTTTGTTAGAGGCAGCCATAGTTGAGATGATTTCTCTCAATAATACAGCAGCTCCTCTTTCTTTGACAACTCACAGCAGAATGAGCTCTTGGATCTGCTCTGCAGACTCCTCCCATCCTGGACATCAGCTCCTATTGGCTGTACACTGGCGACACACTTTATTCGAGCTCGGCTAGTCCCACGAATTCGGGTATACCCGGGTGTATTAAGGTTTGTGACTGTTTTCTGCCCGAGTGCATTGGGTTATTTTCCAGGCAGGGATTGAAGCATTTTATTCCCGCTGGCTGCAATACTGCACAGTATATATATATACTGCATTACAATTCATGAATTTATGCCATCTGGTAGACACGCGAAGCATTGCAGCCTATTAAATCCTAATCATTATCATTTAACAGATCAGCCGCCCGTCAGCCAGGCATGAACCCAGGCTGGGAAGGCAAATGCAACGGGGCTTGTCAGAGGTGAGGAGCGGCGCATTCCAGGTATCTGCCAGGTACATACTGGGTATTTGCTCGAATAAAGTGTGTCGGTGCAGTAGCTCACTCAGCTCCTCCCCTAGGTGAATCTAAGATGTTGGGTTAGTAACATTACATGACTTGACTCAACGTGAGCCAATCAGCATAAGGGGCGGCACACTTCGCTTGGCGCCAGAAGCTTGCAACTTATTTTGCAAACTTTTGCAAATAGTGAACTGCAGCCCATGCGGTCCCGTTTTCTTGGCGTGAGCACCATCTTGGTCTTCAGCACACACACATCCAACACACGGTGGATGCCATTTTGAGACTCTGTAACATGCCTTAAACTTCAGGCTAAAGAACTGTCCCCACAACCACAGGTGCACAGGGTCCCCCAGCACCAACTGAAAGGGGCCCGTCCCTATGATTTTCCTTTCTCTTATCGCAACTTGCAGAAGAGTATCCACGCTCTCCGGTATCATGATCTCAGGGTACGCCCCAACTATTTTTGTATTTGCTGATGAAGGGTACTAATGCTCCCTGGTAACATGCCCTTAGGGTACGCCCCAACGTCTTTTCTGTTGGTAAGGTTCCAGGATAGTCCCCTCCCTGGTGTCACCTCAGGGAGAGGCTCCCCCATTCCTTAACTCGAATGGGTGCTGAGGGAACCTGGTGAAGCCTCAGAGGCCCAACCCCTTCCACTACTGTGCTGCCAGCTGCACTATCCTTAAAAACCTGTCCTGATGATCTCAGCAGCGCCTCCAAATGTAGCCCTGTTTCCCCCCTTCTCTGGGAAATTATACTGTTACATGGGGTGTCATGGTGCATACCTGTTAGGAACAGGAAATCTTGATCTGCCGCGTTGTTATAGGGTGAATAAGACAGGCTTTTGGGTTCTTGTTATTGCAGTTCTTCTCATGGTACTCAGCGCATCAAGCTGTAGTGGGCTCCAGGGTATTCCAGAGATTAGTTCCCACCATTGCATACTTTTTCCACTCTGACGTGAGATGGGCCTACAGTAGGCCTGCACAACATGCGGCCTGCCCGCACTCACTGTGTGGCCCGCGGCGGCTTTCCCTCTCCTCCATCCTCCCGAGTCCGCTCTCCCCTCCACCTACGCCTATGGAGTCCGCTCGTCCGCTCTGCCTCCCCCGACTCTGCTCTGCCTCCCCCCGAGTCCACTCTGCCTCCCCCCGAGTCCGCTCTGCCACCCCCAACCCCCGAGTCCACTCTGCCTCCCCCCCGAGTCCGCTCTTACGACTGCAGGGTAAGAGTGCTTTCTAGAGCGAGAGCGTTCCTGCAGTCCTGCCTGCTATAACGCCGCAAGATGATATGAGGTACAGGGTGGGTTATTTGAGGTACAGGGGGGGGTTATTTGAGGTACAGGGGGGGGTATTTGAGGTACGGGGGGGTATTTGAGGTACAGGGGGGCTTGATGTGTGGTGCAGGGGGGTTGATGTGAGGTGCAGG
>WSYH01009714.1:0-25146 GCA_036426205.1 Ascaphus truei | reverse complement strand
ACACAGTTAGGTCTGGAAATAATTGGACACTGACACAATTCTCATATTTTTGGCTCTGTACGCCACCACAATGGATTTGCAATGAAACAATCGAGATGCAATAGAAGTACAGACAATTCAGCTTTAATTCAAGGGGTTGAACAAACATATTGTATGAAACATTTAGGAATTGCAACCATTTTGATACACAGTCCCCTTATTTCAGGAGCTCAAATGTAATTGGACAAATTAACATAATCATAACTAAAATGTTCATTTATAATACTTTGTCGAGAATCCTTAGCAGGCAATGACTGCTTGAAGTCTGGAATGCATGGACATCACTGTCACAGTAGCCACAGGGTTATAATATACACCAAATCATCTGGGTTGAATTGAATACGACTGTGATATAATAAAGAGATTTTATTCCTTAAAAGACAGGTGGACACACAATGTTGGACAAATAACAAACGGAATATATACACTTACTTGGGAAGGGACAATGAAATAACCAGGATTCAGGTTAGCAGTTCATCAGGCATCAGGTACAATTCAGGTACAATAACAAAGACAACGAAGACAATGGGCATAGTGCTTGCAATCGTTATATAGGATTTGTGCACTATCCCTAACATTGGGACTCAGGTATTGGATGACAATTACCTGACCAAATTACCTTTTGCCAGTTACACTGGCGACACACTTTATTCGAGCTCGGCTAGTCCCACGAATTCGGGTATACCCGGGTGTATTGAGGTTTGTGACTGAGAAAATCTTCCCCCAACGGGACAGGTAGACAGCAGCACAGCAATAGACGAGGAGAGGCTGAGGTAAATTAAAAATAGACTTTAATCAGACATCGTGCTGACAGGTCCTCTGATGCATTTCGGTCCGTGGGACCTTTGTCAAAGAGTGGCTGTTTTCAGCCCGAGTGCATTGAGGTATTTTCCTGGCAGGGATTGAAGCATTTTATTCCCGCTGGCTGCAATACTGCACAGTATATATATATATATATACTGCATTACAATTCATGAATTTATGCCATCTGGTAGACACGCGAAGCATTGCAGCCTATTAAATCCTAATCATTATCATTTAACAGATCAGCTGCCCGTCAGCCAGGCATGAACCCAGGCTGGGAAGGCAAATGCAATGGGGCTTGTCAGAGGTGAGGAGCGGCGCATTCCAGGTATCTGCCAGGTACATACTGGGTATTTGCTCGAATAAAGTGTGTCGGTGCAGTAACGTTGGAATCAGAAAGGTACCTGCCCCCAGGTGGTTGGCACATGCGCACATCACTCTGACCAGAGACCCATTTTCAGCACCCCACACTAACAAGCTGGTGACTCAAAGTCTGCCTTTTGGTTATCTGGGCCGGGAAACTCTGTCCAGAGGTGTGAAGTATGTCACTTAAAACAAGTACCCATGTCCTGCTCTTCCCCGTCCTAGGATACTTAATAAGGGTGGGGGAGCCTTTGATCAGGGTATTCCCTGTAGACACACTGTCGCCCCCTGGCCATTAACATACCTCAATGGGCCAGTAACTTTTGCGGGCTTTACTGTGGGCATGAAATATAGTAAACCTACAACATTTTATATATATAAATATATTCCGTTCGGTTGGGCAGAGCAGGCTAAAAATTTCCAGGCCGTCATGCCGGAGGGGACTCTTCATGGTGGTCAATTTGCAGCTTGCTGTGACCCACCGAACCAGAGATAACAATATTGGATTTTAAAATATCATGTTAAACGGAATGCATTTCTCCACCATTGTAGTCAATTCAGAACCACATTTTACACAGTGTACCGTACTCGGTTCGGTTAGCCTGAGAGGGCTGGGAATGGCCATGCAACCATCCCGGAGGGGTGAATACCTGGTGGCTGAATCCCAGTCCTCTAGCCCTCACCGAACCGGAGATACAGATTTCAAGTTTATACAATTTTACACTTAACCGTTTTAAAACCTAGCGGCTTTTCTCCGCCATTGTGGTCAATGGCGGCGACCCTCGTGGTGGGTGTGATCCTTTATCGTGGCCATTGCCCATCGTACCCTGTTGGGGTCGAGTGAGGGGGTCCCCACGAGCTAGGGGCAAAAATAATTTTATTGCTAGCTGCCCTAGAACCGGAGTAACAAACTTTAATTGATGGTGAACTTGGCCGTAACCGAGTTCCCACGGCAATTTAGCAATCAATGCTCTTTTCATTGAAACGGTAGCGGTACTCGGATACTGCGGTTTGGCAGGCAGCCAACACGGTTATAATGTATCACCTCGTTCTTGTCAAGCGGACTCGAGGTATTTCCCATTGAAATGCATTACGTCATTCATTTCAATGGGGAAGCTCCGCTCATCCTCTCGGGCGCCGTCTGCTGGTCTTCCTAGGTATAGGGTCAAAAACCTCACAATCTCCATTGACTTCTATGGAGCTCCAATGGCGACCTATGGGACAGTGCCGGCAAATGGTGGGTGAAAAGGCGGGGAGGGGAACAAAGGGCTATAAACATACAAACACAGTTAACCCTTTCCCTCCTGACCTGATCCCAGTGTATGGGCTTGGTGTAACCACTGTAGGATCAGAACACATGTAATCAGGAAAATACATTACAACCAAAGGGGAATACACATTGTACTGAGGCAGGGGAATAAAAATACATTTAACCATTTTTTATAGTTAGCCCCTCGCCTCCCACACGATGGTGGGGGTGGCCAGCTGGGGGGTAACCCCTTTATTACCCCCCCCCCCCAAGTGACAATCACCAAACGCTGGGTTTCCTCCTTTGTGATTGTAGCGGGGGAGGGGGCTTGGCCCGGTAATAAAGGAGTTACACCCCAGCTGGCCACCCCCTACCCTCATATGGGAGGTGAGGGGTTAACTGGAATGATGTTCAGTACTGTTTTTATGCCCCTGCTTCAGCACCAAATGTGTGTCCCCAAGTTAATGTGTATTTTCCCCATTTCAGTGTTTGCACCAACACATACATTGGGATCCGGTCGGGAGGGAAAGGGTTGATGGTATTTTTGTGTTTATGGCCCTTTGTTCCCTTTCCCGCCTTTTCAGTGTCCATTTTGCAGTATCTCCATAGGTCGCCATTGGAGCCCCATGTAATCCTATGGAGATTTCACAGATTTGGGACCGATACCTGAGAAGATCTGCAGGTGGCGCCCGAGAGGAGGAGCGGAGCTTCCCCATTGAAAGTGAATGGAGTAATGTCTTTCAATGGGGATTCCTCAAGTCCGACCTCTAGGAACGAGCTGGCAGCCAGCCAAACCGCAAAAGCGGATACATTTTCAATAAAATGCTTTGATCCCTCAATTGGTGTGGGAACTTGGTCACGGCCAAGTTCATTCATATTAATAATTGTATCTCCGGTCCTAGGGCAGCTAGCGGGTTAATTATTTTTGCCCCTAGCTCAAGGGGACCCCCTTACTCGACTCCAACAGGGTCCGACGGTCAATGACGAAGATAAAGGGTCACGCCAGCCATGAGGATCCCACCATTGCCCGCAATAGCGGAGAAAAGCCGCGTGGCATTTTAACACCAAGTCCAAAAGTGTGAAAAGTGTAAACCCAGATCTCCGGCTCTGTAAGGACAAGAGGGCTGAGATTAGGCCAGCATGTTGTCACTGCTCCGGCATGATTGCATGGCAAATTCAAGCCCTCTCCAATCAACAGAATGGAGTATGGGTCAATGGTTAAAATATGATTCTGCCATTGACTTCAATGGCAGAGAAATGCAATTTCCAATTCCTGTCTGTTTAAAATGTATTTCTGTAACTCCGGTTCGGTGGGTCCCAGCGAGCTGAAAATTGGCCACAATGTAGAATCCGCTCCGGCATGAGGGTATGGCAATTTGTAGCCCGCTTGGCCCAGCCGAACGGATTATTTTAATAGATGTGTATTTGTAGAAATATACTGTATTTTATGCCTAGCATAAAGCCTGCGAAACCTACTAGCCCCTGCAGTATGTTAATGGTCAGGGGGGGACACTATGTCTACAACAAGACCCCTGATCAAAGGCTCCCCCACCCTGATTGTATATGCTACGGCGGGGAAGAGCAAGACTTGAGTAGTTCTATAGGTGTTATAAATCACACTTGCAGACAAAGGTTTTCCTGTCCAGATCCTCTTCTGGCAGACTCAGAGGCACCAATTATTTAGTGTGGGGTTAAGAAAATTATACCCAAAGTAAGGAATTGTGCGCATGTGCCTGTTACCTGTGGGCAGGTATCAAAGTGCTCCCACGTTAGCTAGCAAATGGTCATTGGGTGCAGGTAATTGTCAATACCTGACACCCAATGTTAAGGGATAGAGCTTAAATCCCATATAAAGGAGTGTAAGCCCTATGCCCAGTGTCTTCGTTACAACATCTGAATGATACATGATTGCCTGATGAATTGCTAATCCAGATCCAGGTTACTTCTTTGCCCATTCCCCAAAGTAAGTGTATATATCCTATGTGTTATTTGTATATTCTGTGTGTTCACCTTTTTCAAGGAATAAACTTTGTTTATCATATCTTAGTCACATTCGTTTCAACCAAGTTATTTTGTGTATATTATAACCCTGCACAAACTACCGTGACAGTGATGCTTTGCCAGGCCTTTACTGCAGCTGTCTTCAGTTGTTGTTTGTTCGTGGGTCTTTCTGCCTTAAGTTTTGTCTTCAGCAAGTGAAATGAATTCTCGATCAGGTTGAGATCAGGTGATTGACTCAGCCATTGCAGAATATTCCACTTCTTTGCCTTAAAAAACTCCTGGGTTACTTTCGCAGAATATTTTGGGTCATTGTCCATCTGTAAAGTGAAGCACTGTCCAATCAACTTCGCTGAATTTGGCTGAATCTGAGCAGACAATATATCCCTATACACTTCAGAATTCCTCCGGCTGCTTCTGTGACATCATCAATAAACACTAGTGACCCAGTGCATTGTAAGCCTTGCATGCCCATGCCATCACACTGCCTCCACCGTGTTTTACAGATAATGTGGTATGCTTCGGATCATGAGCCATTCCAAGCCTTCTCCATACTTTTTTCTTCCCATCATTCTGGTACATGTTGATCTTAGTTTCATCTGTCCAAATAATGCTGTTCCAGAACTGGGCTGGCTTTTTTAAAGTCTAATCTGGCCTTTCTGGCTTATGAATGGTTTGCACCTTGTGGTGAACCGTCTGTATTTGCTCTTGTGAAGTCTTCTCTTTAAGGTAGACTTGGATAATGATATGCCTGCCTCTTGGAGAGTGTTCTTCACTTGGCTGGATGTTGTGAAGGGGGTTTTCTTTACCATGGAAAGGATCCTATGATCATCCACCACTGTTGTCTTCCGTGGACGTCCAGGCCTTCTTGTGTTGTAGAGCTCACCAGTGCGTTCTTTTTTTCTCAGAATGTACCAAACTGTTCATTTGGTCACTCCTAATGTTCCTGCTATCTCTCTGATGGATTTTTGTTTTTTGCAGCCTAAGGATGCCCTGTTTCACTTGCATTGAGAACTCCTTTGACCGCATGTTATGGGTTCACGGCAACAACTTCCAAATGTGAATGCCACACCTGGAATCAACTCCAGACCTTTTACCTGCTTAATTGATGATGAAATAATGAAGGACTAGCCCACACCTGTCCATGAAACAACTTTTGAGTAAATTGTCCAATTACTTTTGGTCGCTTGATGTCCAATTACTTTTGGTCCCTTGAAAAAGAGGGGCTACATATTAAAGAGATGTAATTCCTAAACCCTTCCTCCAATTTGGATGTGAATACCCTCAAATTAAAGCTATTAGACTGCACTTTAAGCCCATATTCATTATTTAACTGTGACTTGAATTTAGTTTGCTATACAGCCGAAATAACAAAACTTGTATCAGTGTCCAATTATTTCCGGACCTAACTGTAAACTGTATATATAGAAGATGTTCATTAAGGAACCTCCGGGCCACACAATGGAAGTGAGGCAGAGACCCATCCTGCTGTAAAATTATGTTGTCTGAGACTTCCTGTAGCTGCAGGAAAAACCACTCCGTCAGTATGTCTAGATACGTGATTCCCGTCACTGTGTTCTCTGCTTAAAAAACCTTGTGTTTGTACCACCTCTTCCTCGAAGCCTTGCGGAAATGAAGGAATGCATTGCGGTCGCCATTTCAACTATCGACGGTGATATGCTACAAAGGGCCTGGGATGAATTAGACTACAAAATGTATGTGTGCCATGTGATACGAGGGGCACATATTGGGCATTTGTAATTATAAAAATAAATAACAGTGATAGTTCCTTTACAAATTAGTTTTGACTGCATGTTCATATATAACCTAGTTACTGAGTAATACTTTTTGAAAGTAATTAATTCTTCTTGAATAACCCTGTATTATACTACTTTTGTATATTTTAATATATAAAAATGTTTTATAATAATAAAATATATATATATATATATATATCTCTTCTCTCTCTCGCTCTTTCTCTCTCTCCTGCTCTCTCCTTATCTCGCTCTCTATCCCCCACACAGCGTTGGTGCCCGCAGTCAAATCTATTCCCTTGGATGAGACATCCATTACTCCGCCCACCCTCCCTCCTCTCTCCCTTTCTCCTGTGCCCTTTGGAATGCTCGCTCCCTCTCTAACAAGTTCCTCTCTGTGCATGACTTCTTTCTCTCTCACTCCCTGCTTCTCTTTGCTATAGCTGAGACCTGGCTCACTCAGTCTAACTCTGCTCTGGAGGCTGCCCTCTCCTATGGTGGCCTTTCCTTCTCCCACACTCCACGCCCTGGTGGCAGGGGTGGAGGCGTGGGGCTCCTGCTCTCCTCTCTCTGCCGTTACAGAACAGTTTCTGTTCCCCCCTCTCTTGATTTTCCTTCCTTCGAGGCTTACACAGTCCAGATCTTCTCTCCTCTCCTGGTCCATGTGGCGGTCATCTATCACCCACCTTCCTCTACTCATCCCCCTTCTGCCTTTCTCAATCACTTTGAATCCTGGCTCTCTTTCTTTCTCTCCTCAGACTCCCCTGTTCTTCTCCTTGGGGACTTCAACTGCCACATTGATGACCCCTCTCTCCCTTGGGCTTCCCGCTTTCTTTCTCTAACCTCTTCTTTTGGCCTTCAACAGTGAACTGCAGCCAGCACCCACAAGGATGGCAACTACTTAGACCTGGTTTTCACTAAAAAACTTCTCTCTCTCCGACTTCTCCATTTCCCCTTTTCCTCTCTCTGACCATCACCTCATCTCATTTTCTCTCTCTCGCTTCTCTCCATCTCCATCTCCATCTCGCCCTCGTTTTTGCAGAAACCTGCGCTCTATTAACCTACCAGCTCTTGATTCCACTTTACGCTCCTCCCTCTCCTCTCTCAGTTCTGCTTCAGACCCTGACAACCTGGTCAGGAACTACAACTCTGCCTTATCTTCCTCTCTTGATCTTCATGCCCCACTTTCTCTCTGCCGTCCTCGCCCTTCTAACCCCAGACCCTGGCTAAACTCCAACACACGCATGCTGCGTTCATCCACTCGTTCCTCTGAACGCCTCTGGAGGAAATCTCATACGCTCGCAGACTTCATTCACTACAAATTTATGCTATCCTGTTTCAACTCTGCCCTCTTTCAGGCTAAACAAACCTACTTTTCATCACTAATCAACACACACAAGTCTAACCCACGCCGTCTCTTTTCTGTCTTTGACTCTCTATTCAGACCACCCTCAGCTGCCTCCTCTTCTTCCTCCATCTCACCTCAGGACTTTGCTGACTTTTTTAAGAAAAAGGTGGAGTCCATACGGCAGAACATCCCATCTGTTGCCTCCTCCCATCCCACAATGCTTCCCAACTCTCCTCCTGTCTTTCTTGACTCTTTTTCTGCTATCTCGGAGGAGGATGTATCACTGCTGATCTCCTCTTCTCCCTCTACCACTTGCCCTCTTGATCCCATTCCCTCCCATCTCCTAAAACCTCTTGCTCCTTCTATAATCCCTATGCTCACACAGATCTTTAACTCTTCCCTCTACTCTGGTACCTTTCCTTCATCCTTCAAGCATGCAACCGTTATACCATTACTCAAAAACAGCAAGCTTGACCCTACCTGTCCTTCTAACTATCGACCTGTCTCCCTCCTGCCTTTTGCCTCCAAACTCCTTGAACGTCTTGTATTCTCTCGATTGCTACACTTTATCAACACCTATTCTGTCCTAGACCCTCTACAATCTGGCTTCCGCACTGCTCACTCCATGGAAACAGCCCTCACTAAAATAACTGACGACCTCCATGCTGTCAAAGACAGAGGTCATTACACTCTGCTCATATTACTCGACCTCTCTGCAGCATTTGACACCGTGGACCACCCTCTTCTCCTTCACATTCTCCATACTCTTGGTATTTGGAACAAAGCTTTATCCTGGATCTCCTCTTACCTCTCCCATCGTACCTTCAGTGTCTCTTTTGCTAACACCTCCTCCTCCTCTATTGATCTCTCTGTGGGGGTACCCCAGGGCTCTGTCCTGGGACCCCTTCTCTTTTCTCTCTACACACTCTCTCTAGGTGACCTAATCACATCTTTTGGGTTTAAATATCACCTCTATGCTGACGACACACAAATTTACCTTTCAACCCCTGACCTTACACCTGCTATACAGACCAAAGTTTCTGAATGCCTCTCTGGAATATCATCCTGGATGGCCATCCGCCGACTGAAACTTAACATGGCAAAAACAGAGCTCCTTATACTACCTCCCAAACCTGGCCCTACTACATCCTTCCACATTGCTATTGGAAATACGATCATTCACCCAGTAGCCCAAGCACGCTGCCTAGGGGTCACACTTGATTCCTCTCTCTCATTCTCCTCTCATATTCAAAACGTTTCTAAAACTTGTCGCTTTTTCCTCCGCAATATCACAAAGATACGCCCTTTCCTCTGTTACTCAACTGCTAAAACTCTGACTCAGGCCCTCATTCTCTCACGTCTCGATTACTGCAACCTCCTGCTGTCCGGCCTTCCTACCTCTCACCTGTCTCCCCTACAATCTATCCTAAACACTGCTGCCAGAATCACTCTACTCTTTCCTAAATCTGTCTCAGCGTCTCCCCTGCTGAAATCCCTCTCCTGGCTTCCGATTAAATCGCGTATCTCACACTCAATTCTACTGCTCACTTTCAAAGCTTTACATTCTTCTGCCCCTCATTACATCTCAGCCCTAATTTCTCGCTATGCACCATCACGACTCTTGCGTTCTTCTCAAGGATGTCTTCTTTCTACCCCCTTTGTATCTAAAGCTCTCTCCCGCCTTAAACCTTTCTCACTTTCTGCCCCACACCTCTGGAATGCCCTTCCCCTCAATACCCGACTAGCCCCCTCGCTATCCACCTTTAAGACCCACCTTAAGACACATCTGCTTAAAGAAGCATATGAGTAGCACTGGATAATCATGGACACATGACACAAAGCTTGGCCCCCTGCAGACGCACTTACTAGTATTCCCTCCTACTGTCTCTGTACGTTCTCCCTACCTACCAATTAGATTGTAAGCTCCTCGGAGCAGGGACTCCTTCCTTAATGTTACTTTTACAGTATGTCTGAAGCACTTATTCCCATGATCTGTTATTTATATTTGTTATTTATATGACATGTATTACTACTGTGAAGCGCTATGTACATTTTATGGCGCTATACAAATAAAGACATACATACATACATACATATAAGGGTTACACTTTCCCTCTGGCGGTGCTAACGACCCAGACTAATATGAGAACACAAAGAAGAAAAAAGTGGGTCTGTTGAAAGCACTCAAAAATAATGTGAAAATACAAAATGGATTTTAATAGCAACACAGAGAACAACAAATTAAAACATACCTAAACACACTCAAAACTGCCGATCAAAGAAATACAAAATACACACGGATAAACCCAAAATATATAGCAAATGTAAATGCATAGATATGTTGATACAAGTCCAGAGGAATAAGAATCCCCCTAGATATGCAATGTAGATCGGCCGATCATAAAATGAAAAATAATACAAATGACAAAAATGAAGCCAAAATCTAAATAAAACCAAATATGAACAGAATTAAATAGTACAGTACAGAACAGAATTAAATAGTACTGTAATAAGATACCCTGAATGCTGTACAGCCTATTGATGTCAGCATACAACCTGGCAAGCACAGTAAACCAGGAAAAAATAAAAAAATATCCAGGAAATGCAGAAACTGGGTCCTCCGTATATGTGAAGTGTAAAACAATAAATCAGCAGAGAATACAAGGGAGAGAACAAGTAAGCATAACTCCCTAATGCCAAGGCTAGATGTAACCAATGTAAGCTAAGGCAAACAAAGTATATAGTGGCCAAAAGGTTCCGGAAGAAGCCTTATGGCGAAATGGCCATCGGAGCATCCATACCATTCACTTTCCTGTAGCCAGCTGTTGTTCCGTTCTGATTGCTGTTTCCCTTGGACTTTAACTACCGACGCTGCTCTATTCTGTCTGTGTTACTGCTGCCTGCCTTATCCTGGGAGTGGATTGCTGGGGGCTCGCATTGTCTCATATTTACTTTCGGTTTGGACTTCCCCTCTCCTTTGGATGTCCTGTGCAGTATTCTAGCAAGTATTTCGACAGCATTATGTTTCACGGAAGCTTTTGGCCACTATATACTTTGTTTGCCTTAGCTTACATTGGTTACATCTAGCCTTGGCATTAGGGAGTTATATATCAACATATCTATGCATTTATATTTGCTATATATTTTGGGTTTATCCGGGTGTATTTAGTATTTCTTTGATCAGCAGTTTTCATTTTGAGTGTGCTTAGGTATGTTTTAATTTTTTGTTCTCTGTGTTGCTATTAAAATCCATTTTGTATTTTCACATTATTTTGAGTGCTTTCACAGACCCACTTTTTTCTTCTTTGTGTTTATATATTAATATATATTATATATATATATATATCTATCTATATAATATATATTAACCACATAAGTGAGTTAATTTATGATGAGTAAAAAAAGTGACAAAAACCCTCCACAGGAAGCAAATATGCAAATACAACTGTATGCTCATCTGCTGTCTTAGGCAGGTCTGCAACTCCGCCTTTCCCATCATCACCCAGCATACAGCACTTCCACTGCAGCAAGGATTCTGGGAAATAAATGCCAAATGAGCACACAGTGTCACTTTTTGCCTCAAAAACCATTTTTAACATGGTTCCCTATAGGCTTAAGCTTGCTGCATGGTCACAGCTTTGAGCACAGCCAGGGTTAAGGTGCATACCCAGAAAACCACCCACAGACAGCTGTTTCGACCTTAATGGGTCTCATCAGTGTGGGGTTGATTTTAACTGGGTATGCATGTTAAAAATGGTTTTTGAGGCAAAAAGTGACACTGTGTGCTCATTTGCATTTCATTTCCCAGAATCCCTTGCTGCAGTGGAAGTGCTGTATGCTGGGTGATGATGGGGAAAGGCGGGGTTGCAGACCTGCCTAAGACATGCAGATGAGCATACAGTTGTATTTGCATATTTGCTTTCCTGTGGAGGGTTTTTGTCACTTTTTTTACTCACCATAACTTAACTCAGTATTATGGTATAGCCTATCCCACAGCCTCTCATGCATACCCAGTTAAAATCAACCCCACACTGATGAGACCCATCAAGGTCGAAACAGCTGTCTGTGGGTGGTTTTCTGGGTATGCACCTTAACCCTGGCTGTGCTCAAAGCTGTGACCATGCAGCAAGCTTAAGCCTATAGGGAACCATGTTAAAATGGTTTTTGAGGCAAAAAGTGACACTGTGTGCTCATTTGCATGTCATTTCCCAGAATCCCTTGCTGCAGTGGAAGTGCTGTATGCTGGGTGATGATGGGGAAAGGTGGGGTTGCAGACCTGCCTAAGACATGCAGATGAGCATATATTTGTATTTGCATATTATACATTGTATACTGATATAATATTGTATATATAATAATTAATTTACATATATATATATATGTTAAATAATATATATATACAATATTATATCAGTCAATCAGTTGCAATTGGGTTAACTTTAACATACTTAGTTTTATTTTACATGTTGGGAATCTAGTTTAAAAGTAATCAGAGTCCTCTCCTTTCCCTATGTCACTGGGCTTTGGCTGACCAGATAAGCACACCTTTTAAAGTTTGCCCTGCAGTACACTGTTGTTTTTCTGTTGTTGTTTTCTCTTTCTCCCAATATGGATCAGTCTACCGAACAGTAGCATATCAGTGCTAGTACTACAAGTAAATAAAATGCAACTACCAAAGACCAAGGCAGGGCCCTCCAAGAAGAAGTCCAATAAATCTCTTTGAAGCATGGGGCATCATGCAGCAAGCAGCGAAAAAATGCATTAGCCAGCTTTGCAATTATCCATGTTTTTGGCGTGTTACACTCGCTGTATGCAGGAATGGGCGAATCCGCGGCGAATCAATGCACCACCACCATTTGCCAAGATGGCGACTAGCTTGGCGGGAATGTTCAAATGGTGTGCACGCACCGCCAATGGCGTTTACGCACCGCCAGTTGCATTTACGCACCGCCAATGGCGTTTACGCACCGCCAATTACATTCTGTTTCTGAATCGCGCGAGTAAACAACCAATGGCGTGATTGAGCGGCCTATTTAAAGGTGACATTTGTTTATATTCTTTCTCTGTGTTGTTGGGAGAGAGAGAGGGAGTGACGGACAGAGCTGTGCATTGTGAGAGAAATTGATAGACGTGTTGATTGATTTGTTTTGTGCTGTTATATTTTGTTTGCCATTTATTGTTATTATCTATTTGAAAGTTTTTATTGAGCTTGAGGTTTAATTTTTTTGTGTTGCTTGTGAGTGCTAGAGGTATGGACGGGAGGCGTGGGAGTCAGAGGAGTGATGCTGGGATGAGTGATGTGAGTCAGGAGAGTGATGTTGCTGAGAGTGTTGATGCTGAGTTGAGTGCTGCGAGTCAGGAGAGTGATGCTGGTGTGAGTGCTGCTCGTGTGAGTAGTCGTGTGAGAGAGGGGAGTGATGCTCGTGTGAGTGCTGCTCATGTGAGTAGTCGTGTGAGAGAGGGGAGTGATGCTATGGTGAGTGGTGCTCGTGTGAGTAGCCATGTGAGAGAGGGGAGTGATGCTAGGGTGAGTGCTTCTCTTGTGAGTAGTCGTGTGAGAGAGGGGAGTGATGCTAGGGTGAGTGGTGCTCGTGTGAGTATCCGTGTGAGAGAGGGTAGTGATGCTAGGGTGAGTGGTGCTCATGTGAGTAAGGGGAGTGGTGGTGGTGGGGTGCGTGGTGGTGGTGGGGTGCGTGGTTGTGGTGGGGTGCGTGGTGGTGGTGGTGGGGTGCGTGGTGGTGGTGGTGGGGTGCGTGGTGGTGGGGTGCGTCATGGTGGTGTGGTGTCTGATGGTGCAGTGCTCCTGGATTCTCTTCCATTGGAAGAAGGGGAGTCCAGTCAGCAGCAGGCACATGCCAATGCGGCACGTGCTCAGAGGAAAAAAACAAGCGTGCAAAGAAATAAAAGATTTAATATGGCTGAAAATACAGCCCTTGTGACGGGCATTTTGGCCAAAAAATGATCAGCTGTGTGGTCATT
Organism: Ascaphus truei; assembly: GCA_036426205.1. NCBI lineage: Eukaryota > Metazoa > Chordata > Amphibia > Anura > Ascaphidae > Ascaphus > Ascaphus truei. The sequence goes on along the minus strand of WSYH01009714.1, from coordinate 11,612 downwards.
TAGTAGGTAAGAAAATGTATTCCTTTATTTTGTTACAAATTCTACTGCTATGATTATGCATAAATATGTTGAAATACATGTGATTTAATGAACGTCATGTATGTCATATGTAATACATGGCATCTATGTCAGTATGTAAAGGAGCTTATGTATGTATGTAAATGTCCTTCATGTATTTCAAGATAGAATGCATGTAATAGATGCGAGAAGATAATATTTTTAATAACATTATCAGTTTGTCTTACAACTGAATATTTTATTTAATCACACAATTTAGGTAATGTAGATTAATTATTAATGTCCTTGCTCCACTAGTTTGAGCCCGCATGCAAAGTACAGTGACTTTTACAGCATTATTTATCATGAATGTCACAGTAGACATAGCTTATTACTATTGTTGTCTAGCGGTATCAATGTGACATGTGAACTATGCCTTTTTGTATAGTTATGTCTATGTATTTTTATCTCTCCATTTTTATACATACATTACATACAATCTATTGAGGCATACACTGCATATCTCTATATCCATACTCTTCCTCTCCCTCTGTGTACACACACAACACATTCGCTATACACACACAAAATGGTGGTACACAGACAATAAGAAACGCACACAACACACATCAAAATCAAAATGGAGTTGTAACAGTTATCAGAACCAGGCACCCCACCCCACCCCCACCCCACACCCCACCACACCACTACACCACACCCCTAAATCAACATAATGTTCAATTCAAATGTTGCATTTATGGAGGGGAGGAGTCAACTGTTGGCTGTGAGTTATTGGCCAATCCCCTGTCCTGTCTCTGTTGTTCATTAGGCCTCGTTCAGGGTGCAGCCTTTGGAGGGAGGGCGTGCTGACTTGCGCCCTGTCTCCGAAGTAGGGAGTTGACGCTGGCTACAGTTTCATTAAACAAAAAATTAGATTTTTTTAAGCTGCAGCTGCGTCACTGTGACCTAGGCATCCAAGGAAATCATTCTTTAGAATGATTTCAAGACTGCAACTTGGATCCCTAACCTGGGGTCTGTAGCCCCTCCCCCTCCCTGCCTCCTCAACTCATGAAAAAGTCTGCTGGCAGGATCAACACACATCGCCCAGCAGACTGCCGCCCTCCCTCCCGAACGCACTCCCTCCAACTCCTGCCTCTGGCACCCTGAACGAGGCCTAATGCTGATTGTCTGAAAGCAAAACACTCAAAAATACACATTGTAATCTGCTTCAATGTGCCAGATTCATGCATGATTACAACAAATAACAGTATGTAATCCTACAGCTGTCCTGCACAACTCATGTTGTAGTTAGCCACATAAAGGGCATGTTTGACGGATATTAGCAGTTCACCACAGATGCCTTAATTAGTGGCTGAGTATGAGTGATTCCTTCATTGAGGCAGCTGTGCACAAGTATGTAGTTAAACAAAACATGCCCTGTTTGCTGCGTTTTAACCCTGGGGTTCTGCATGTCTGTGAGAAAGCATTATTGTCAATGATTGGTGTATTATTACATCTTCTGACTATCATTCAACATTTTCACTCTTATGTCTATATTTAGATGTATAGCCATGTCTGTTTTAGTTTATGTGCCACACATTTCAGATAAAGTTGCATTTTTCCAATGTGTTCATTATTGCAAGCATTTCTGTGAACTTACAAAAACAGATAATTGATAGTACTCCATTATTCTATTATATTTAAAGCAGGACCAGTTCCACAATTTGGCAACAATTATGGGAGGATATTCGTGTATCTGTGTCAGCATGTGGATATCATGTCCGGACACTAAAAAATTGTAAAAAAAAAGTTTGACGATATCTGAAGAAATTTAAAGTACGCCATTAAATTTGGGCGGAGACATGCTTCCGGGACTGGAGGTGGACCACCGGCATCACCTCTAATATTAAAACCTTTGGAGGAGATGTTGAGAGAAAAATTGTTACCAGTTGTAATATCTGGTTTGGCTGGTGACAGAGATATAGGCGTATATGGCGAAACTTTTCCAGCAGGTGATTAATTTATCTATATTTCATGTTGTTTAGAAAAATGTTGAATAGAATGTGAGTCTACAAAAAGTCTTGTAATGTTTAGTAAAATTTAACATATAGGATATTTACAAACTGTACAAGAACCATTTGTGGTATGTTTTTTCTAAGCAATTAATGTCAAATAATCATTACTTATATTACTTTTCCAATGTTATGTAGTTACATACACATTTTGTCCCCTTTAGGTGCATTATTGGGTGACGTTAAACATGTATCATATTCTGATGTTAATAATTAAAATAAGGCTTCATACAATCCTAACCATGTAATTCCTCTTAAATACTTCCAGTTAAGCTTCTATCATGAACAAAAGTATTCTTGTCAAACGTATGTTTTTGTTTATTCATATAGTTACACCTGTGCGTCACAACACCGAAGAAGAGGTGGCCACATCTGATTCTTCTTTGGCATCATCACTACTGGAAGGCGAGGCTATAATGTTATGATTCTAGAATGTGTGTATTTTAACGTTACAACAAACATATGGATGAACATAGATCACATGCACATGTTGGTGATATGGTCATACTTCTTAATAGTAACTTGACAAATGTTGTTGCACTCATATAAATGTCACAAACAGATAACATGGTTTGTGAAGTAGTGGCTCCCAAATTATGCTGTGAACATTATAAACGTTGCTACTATGTCAGGTCACTATGAATGTTTACATCTCAAATACAAATATTCTTAAATATTTGTGGCAATGCATATATTTACTACACCAATTTTAGTATTTTATGTTCAACATTACATACACACAAAATAGTTGTGTTTGCAAAAAAGTTAGTACACTTGGTATAGTAACATGTAATTAAACATGTTGTATCTTTCATGGGCTTCAAACTATGGCCTATCACCACCATTCATTATGTTATAATATTACATGTTAACCATGTTTGCATAAAATGACTGTAAACATTAGTTATGCCATGAAACGACAGTGGCCACAATAGTGTAGTACGCTGCACTGAAAATGGAGGTCGTTTGTGCTTAAATATGCTTGCACTGGTCCTCTTTCTGCACACAGACACAATCAACCCATCTTGTCGTATATTATGTTTTTTGTGTCTCAACTGTCAAGAAGCATGCGTGTATAGAACTTCAACTACACTATTAGGTGTGTGTGTGTGTGTGTCTCTGTGTTGGTTGTTAATCCTGTTTTGTCAAAATGGTGGTGAAAAAGTATCCAATAATGTGTGCTTCTGTACTCTCTATGTTGTCACTTGCACTGTTGTTCCTTTTAAAAAGTACACACACATGAAAATCAACACACACATTGTGATAATCCATGGCAGCACAGTTGGTTATGAAATCATGCAGTACAGCCTGTGTTTGTGCTTTCAGACTTGGTGATGTCACTGCTACCACATCCAGCAGCATAATGTAGCAAAGGAAAGATGTCAGTACAATGTAGACATTTCAATTTCAATGCAATCCCCTTTCTAAATATGTTGATTATTTATGTTGTAGGGGGTGTCCTAATAACTATTTATGATAGTGGTTATGTGCATAATAATTTACATCAAGACACATGTCACCATTCAGTCACTGAATCATGTTTAACGGTTGCTGAATAATGCCACAGACAAAGCTATTTAGCAAAGGTTTTTGTTTACAATAATTTTTATTATGTCAAAAATCATATGTTTAAAAAACACATGCTGACATAAAAACATGTTATCAATGTCAAATGTTAATTGCCATTTTTATCTTTAATACATAGAAATTGCATCTCCTGAACATCACAGCCCAGTAGTAACAGAACCACGTCGATTACAACATGCCACTAATCAACAAGACAATTTGGCAGCAATTGATGCGTTCGAAACAAGGATGATATTAATCCAAAACACCCACCATCAGGAATTAATGGGAGAACACCAATGTATGGCATCAGAAATGCGGCAAATGAAACAGATAATCATAAAAATCCCAGAAGAATTGCATATCATGAATAAGACATTCAAAACACTTGTGAACACTCTACTACAAGTGAATAATCTTCTTCCAGACTCTACAGGAAATGAAGGGCAGTTTAGCGGCAACAATGAAGGTTCTTTCTATGCAGGCATTTTGTCACCACAAACCGAGGTGTTAAATGTATCTAGTGATGACATATCCGAAGTAAGAAGCTTTAATCTGAAATCACCAACGAGGGTTAAACAAATGCAGACATCTAGTACAGATGATAATCTTCAACATGCACCTAAAAGGTCAACAAAAAGGAAAAGGTCAAATACAGAAACACAACAAACTTCCCTTGACTGGAAGACATTGATCAATAATGGTCAACACTATACCCAGGCACAAGGTACACATGTCTATAACCAGGCTACAAATCTTACATTGTCTACCCAGGCCCAAAGTGCACCTGTCTTTACCCAGGCCCAAAGTGCACCTGTCTTTACCCAGGCCCAAAGTGCACCTGTCTTTACCTAGGCCCAAAGTGCACGTGTCTTTACCCAGACCAAAAGTGCACCTGTCTTTACCCAGGCCAAAAGTGCACCTGTCTATAACCATCCTCAACTTCTTACAGTGTCTACCCAGGCCCAAGATACAGATGTCTATAACCATCCTCAAATTCTTACAGTGTCTACCCAGGCCCAAGGTACAGATGTCTATAACCAGCTGCAATTTCTTACAGTGTCTACCCAGGCCCAAAGTGGACTTTTCATTAACCATCTCAATTGGTTCCAGGGGTCCTACCAGGCCAAGGTACAGTGTCTATAACAGCCTCAAATCTTACAGTGTCTAACAGGCCCAAAGAACAACCTGTTCTTTACCAGCCCAAAGTGCACCTTGTCTTTACCCAGGCCCAAAGAAACGTGCCCTGTCTGTACCCAGGCCCAAGTGCACCTGTCTGTACCCTGGCCCAAAGTGCACCTGTCTGTACCTGGGCCCAAGTGCACCTGTCTGCTACCCAGGCACAAAGTGCACCTGCGATAGCATCCTCAATTGTTCCAGTGTTACCAGGACACAAGGTAACAGTGTCTACAAACAGCACAAATTACCAGTCTCTACTCAGGCCCAAAGGACTTGTCTCTAAACCATCCTCAAAATTTCCAGTGTCTACCCGGCCCAAAGTGGACTGTTCTTAACCATCAATTTGTTCAGTGTCTACAGGCCCCAAGTGCAACTGTTCTAACCATCACAATTCTTCAGGTCTACCCAGAAAAGACACTGTCTTACCCACCCTCAAATTCTTCCAGTGTCTACCCAGGCTCAAGATACAGATGTCTATAACCATCCTCAAATTCTTACAGTGTCTACCCAGGCCCAAGGTACAGATGTCTATAACCAGCCGCAATTTCTTACAGTGTCTACCCAGGCCCAAAGTGGACTTTTCTTCTTTGTAACCATCCTCAATTTGTTCCAGTGATCTACCCAGGCCCAAAGTGCACTGTCTCTAACCATCCACAATTCTTCCAGTGTCTACCCGGCTCAAAGTGCACCTGTCTCTAACCATCCTCAAATTCTTCCAGTGTCTACCCAGGCTCAAATACGAGGTCTAATAACCATCCTCAAATTCTTACAGTGTCTACCCAGGCCCAAGGTACAGATGTCTATAACAGCCCGCAATTTCTTACCAGTGTCTACCCCAGGCCCCAAGTGACTTTCATTAACCATCCTCAATTTGTTCCAGTGTCTACCCAGGCCCAAGGTACAGATGTCTATAACCAGCCTCAAATTCTTACAGTGTCTAACCAGGCCCAAAGAACACCTGTCTTTACCCAGGCCCAAAGTGCACCTGTCTTTACCCAGGCCCAAAGTGCACCTGTCTTTACCCAGGCCCAAAGTGTACCTGTCTTTACCCAGGCCCAAAGTGCACCTGTCTGTACCCAGGCCCAAAGTGCACCTGTCTGTACCCTGGCCCAAAGTGCACCTGTCTGTACCGTGGCCCAAAGTGCACCTGTCTGTACCCAGGCACAAAGTGCACCTGTCGATAAGCATCCTCAATTTGTTCCAGTGTCTACCCAGGACCAAGGTACAGATGTCTACAACCAGCCACAAATTATTCCAGTCTCTACTCAGGCCCAAAGTGGACTTGTCTCTAACCATCCTCAAAATCTTCCAGTGTCTACCCAGGCCCAAAGTGGACTTTTCTTTAACCATCCTCAATTTGTTCCAGTGTCTACCCAGGCCCAAAGTGCACCTGTCTCTAACCATCCACAAATTCTTCCAGTGTCTACCCAGGCTCAAAGTGCACCTGTCTCTAACCATCCTCAAATTCTTCCAGTGTCTACCCAGGCTCAAGATACAGATGTCTATAACCATCCTCAAATTCTTACAGTGTCTACCCAGGCCCAAGGTACAGATGTCTATAACCAGCCGCAATTTCTTACAGTGTCTACCCAGGCCCAAAGTGGACTTTTCATTAACCATCCTCAATTTGTTCCAGTGTCTACCCAGGCCCAAGGTACAGATGTCTATAACCAGCCTCAAATTCTTACAGTGTCTAACAGGCCCAAAGAACACCTGTTTTACCCAGGCCCAAAGTGCACCTGTCTTTACACCGGCCCAAAGGGGCAATGTCCTTTACCCAGGCCGGTGTACCGTCTCAGGCCAAAAGTGCACTGTCTGTACCCAGCGCCAAAGTGCACCTGTCTGTACCCTGCCCAAAGTGCACCTGTTGTCACGGGCCCAAAATGCACTGTCTGTACCCAGGCACAAAGTGGCACCTGTCGATAAGATCCTCAAATTTGTTCCAGTGTCTACCCAGGACCAAGGTACAGATGTCTACAACCAGCCACAAATTATTCCAGTCTCTAACTAGCCCAAAGTGGACTTGCTTCTACCATCCTCAAAATCTTCCAGTGTTACCCCGGACCGCCAACAGAGGACTTCTTTTAACCATCCTCAATTGACAGTGTACCCAGGCCCCGTGCACCTGTCCTCTAACCATCCACAAATTTCTCCAAGTGTCTACCCAAGGCTCAAGTGCACCGGCGCTAAACATCCTCAAATTCTTCCAGTGTCTACCCAGGCTCAAAGTGCACCTGTCTGTAACCATCCTCAAATTCTTCCAGTGTCTACCCAGGCCCAAAGTGCACCTGTGTATAACCATCCTCAAATTCTTACAGTGTCTACCCATGGCCAGAGTGGTGCATACACAAAGTGCAGCAGTCATTACCCCGAAGAAAACAACAACTAAATGAGGTGTTAGGCCACAAACTAATGAAAGTGGCATCAAACATCAAACAGGCCACTTACCCGTTCACAAATTAAAAAGACAAAATAAACAATTTTTTTTTTCATCTATATAGTTTTGTGTTGTTATTCAACAAAATACTTTCATGTTGTGTTCATGTTTGTTTAAAGTGTGTTGTGAATATGTATGTAGCTGAAATGGCAATTGTTTGCATTAATACATGTAGTAGCATTATGACACAAGAAATCCTAAACAATGGAAATTATCAGTACGTTACAACTTAACAAGGAATCAATGTTTTGAAAGAGTCTACCCCCGGCCTGGTGAAATCTACTCTTGCTGGAAAGTTGTGGATTCTATGAAGATTACTTTAGAACATGGAACATATCTTCTGCTAAACAGCTTTTTTAACGTAATCCCCATTACAACCAACGCCCACAGAGTGCTGTCTCCTACCAAAACAAACAGCAGTGCGTACCACAATCTCACATGCAATGTGGAGGTAAGTACAATGGTATGTTGCCTAATGTACATGGTACAAACATGTGTGTATGGGAAAAAAGAGAACCTGTGTACCTGCCTCAGTCCGTGTCCTGCCAAAGAAACGGGGAACTACCATATGACGGTCTCACAGAGATGTATGTGCCTCAGCATCCCAGGATTGATTCAACGATTGGCAATCCGTATCTGTATAGCAGCAGCGGCGGGGACGGACACAGCGGTGGCAGCAGCTGCAGATTCCAGCAATCTCGTTTCTAAGTAAAAATAAAAAGGTAAACATTGTTATCCTTACACACTGACAAAACTATTACTACTTGACAATAACACTGTGCACTGCAGCATCACAACAACCGACGCTAACCACAAACATTTATTCTAAACTCACACATATTGTAACATGTGTACATATACATTATGCCTGTTGTCACAAAAATACATGAATTTAGTATGACACACATGCAACGTTCAGTTACATAACAGTGATCCCATAGTTGCAAACATTACACATGTATATACACACACGATCATGTTTAATGACTTGTTTACAATTACACATTGTCTAATGTGATAGTTGCGTCCATCTGTGACATGGCTACGTGATCATGTGACAATGCGGACTCATAACTATGACGAACTACATGTATTCTAAAATATGATGTGCAAGCGCTATCTCAGTTGCGTGTGCACACGTATAATGTAAACATACTCAAACACTCAACACCATTATTGTGAAACGCTTGTACTTAGACATTGTTATTTGCTAGCACGCATCAGTGTGAGATGCGTGGAGGTGTGCACGTGCACAGCGCTAACCATGATATTAGTTCACCGGAGACAGGGCGAGCTTGTGACGGGAGGGGGCGTGTTCGGATGTTAACGGGGGCGTGTCCATGACGTAACGCGCCTGTTTCGCCGTCATTGGCGGAACCACCGCCGGGGGCATGGCCACGGCTACGTCGCAAGTTCAACACATAATAAGGCAGCGGTGCCAGTAATGTCTGTGACACGCTCGGGCAGGGGGGGAGGGGAGTGCGCGTGCACAGCGCTAACCGCGAGCTGCAGTCTGTGAGGGAGATAGTGATATTGCGACGGGAGGGGGCGTGATCGTGCATGTCCGGGGGCGTGGCCATGACATGACGTGGCTGGTTCGCCGTCATTGTGTGAAACGACGGTGGGGGCATGGCCACGCATCAGTCGCAGGCTTTGCCAAAATGTTGATAGAGTTGTACAAAACCCTGCATCACGGCATGCCTGCACCTTCAGTGTGACGGGGCGTACTGTGCCCAGCACCATTGAGTGGCGGTGCTTAGACGCACAGCGCAGGGTGCGCCATGCACGCAAACATTACTGTGACCGTGGATTTAATTTTAGCACTGTGTTTAACCTTGCAGTACAGTGGGCCTGTTAAATGTGCGCCGACGCATGTAGTTGTCCATGAGTGACTGGGGGACAGGTGTTACAGCGCAATAAGCACGCAGATGCGAGCACTATGCAAGTCACTGTGACCGCAGCATAACACAACTTATAATGGAAGCATATGTGTACCTTATGCGTTAACATGTACACTGATTAACAGTATAATAAAAAATATTCAGAATAACATAAACATTGTGATGCAAATGGTGAAAAGTATGTCCTTTGTATTTCAGAAATATCACTCTGACATGGACTCACAATCAATGAATTTACCTGGCTACACAAAGAGAGTTTGCTAATTTGAGACGTGTCTCACAGTTTCAATGAATGTTACTATGGTTGCAAACACTAATGCTGATGTAATCAGTGACGCTTATTTCTGCTTGTAGTGAATGTAACTTCATTATGTAACTATTAGTGATGTTACATTTTGTTATTCATAACATTAATGACATTTAAACTCATACTAACTCTATCATTATATCTAACTTTTTAACAATAATTTTAATTATGTTGACTACATTTATTTAGAATGATTGCATTATGTATATGATTTCCATAATTTGGACATATAGCATTAACTATAACAACAGTTACTTGATAATATTTTGAACATCATGTTTCTTCCCAGTTAATGAAATGCAGGACAAATGAAATTTTGAACATGTATATTTTTTTTACAACAATGTTGATATAAGTATTAGCAAAAATTTCCAAACTTTGAACATTATAAATTACAACATGTAACATTTGCCAGCTGAGCTTACAGATCAGACATTATGTATACTTTTTTAAACAATCCATATAGTAGCTACATCTTTTCATGGTTGTTAACATACACGTTCAGAATATGTAATTCATCAACAGATATATCAAAATAAGATACAAATGCAATCCTATCATAGGATTTTGATGAACATTACAATTAGTTACACTGTTGTTGACAACTAAGAATCAGCACTACAATTTTTTTAGTTCAAGTTAGGACAATGAGTGTGATGACATCACATATTTAGTTAGAACACTAGTGAAGGTTGATAACATTTTCACGTTCTTTCACTCACATACACCAGCAACTGAGATTAACAAAGGCTAAACAGATTTGTATTGAAAGCTTTCAAAAAACATACACAAATGGAGCTTCAATCATGTTGACTTGTGCTAAATCAAAGTAGTCATGTAACATCAGTTGTTGCTGTATCCACGGATTGGTTCATATATGCATCCCTTAACCATGAACTCTGTTATTGTGCAAGTCTCGCATTTGTTAGCAATAATGTGCAGAAATTTTGACATCTACACTATGAAATATTGATAAAAAGCATATAGGACAGCAAGCATTAAATATAATTTGTATTTGGACAACATTGATCATTCATGCATACATGATATAAGCAAAAACTGTTATATTAGTTAAATATGACATATTAAAAATATACATACCATATCAAGATGTGCTTGGCCAAAGAACACAGATGTTAAATGTGAGGAAGAGGAGAACAAACACTATCCTATGATGATAAGAAGGTGACACATGTCATTCAACCACACTTTCATGACAGTATTTCATAATATTCATATCTACCTTGTTGGTTACCTGAGAAATAGGTGTCGATCACATTCTGACGTGTCTCGACACCACTGGCTGTCTGCTCATTGTCACCTGCAGCAATTACAGGATGCTCTTCATCAAGACCCTCCCCTATGTCGCCTTCAAGGTTATGACTCAATGCTATATTGTGCAGAATGCAACAACAAATGACTATGTCAGAAACCTTCTCAGGCTTATACTTTAATGCACCGCCAGTTTTATCTAAACACCTGAACCGACTTTTCAACAGTCCAAATGTACGCTCGATAACTGACCGAGTGAATATGTGTGCAACATTATATCGGTCCCCTGCAGGTGATTGCGGATTAGCCAATGGTGTCAAAAGCCACGGTTGGATCCCGTAACCTGAGTCACCTATAATAGAGCGTGAAAATTAATGTACAGACGAAACATTGTATTAATGTTGTCACATGTTTCATTGTCAATTTACATTATTGTTGAAGCCAAAATATTTCTGAATTTATATTTCATGTCCCATGTCTGAGATGATATCTAAACATGCACATATATCATGTTAACACAATAAAAACATATTTCAATAATGATCACTTACACCAGCAGTGCGCAAACTGTGGGGTGCGCAAGATTATGTAGGGGGATGGGGGCGCGGGCTGCTTGCAGGGAAACCTGGGGGCGGGCAGAGCTGTGCACGGGTGGCCAGAAGCTCCATGCTGCTGCTTCTATGTGTCTGTGTCTTGCAGAGGGGGCGGGGCTTCTCTCTGCACACAGGCAGCGCCTCCTTCTCTTCCTGTCTGCTTTCCGCACCAGTTTTCAGCAGCATGGGGTGTAGGGGGATAGGAGCATGTCGCCCCCCCAGGTGAAAGTGTGTGTGTGTGTGTGTGGATTGTGTGTGTGTGTGTTTAGATTGTGTGTGTGTGGGGGG